>BQNB010101018.1:0-22876 GCA_026074375.1 Tanacetum coccineum | reverse complement strand
TGAATGAAAAACCTTGTTTGATAATATTGCTTTCTTATTATTCCGCTGCGTGTTTAATATTATCTGTAAAACGATCCTAGATGATAGCTTGTTAAGAGTACCGAAGTTGAGATGAGATAACCGATGATGCCATAACCAGCTCTTGGTCTTTGAAGCTTTTGATAATAGATAGATCGGAGAAGTATTTATCTTGTCATCAAGAGAAATTGTGTACAAGTTTGTGTCTCTGGATCATGAAAGTAGATCAACATCTTCTAAATTCCGAATAAAGCAAGTGTTTTTCCGAAAAGCAACTTCAAGATCCGCGTCGTAAAATTGTCCAATAGAAAATAAGTTATGTCCAAGCCCCTCAACATAGTATACTCTTGAGACAATTACGTTTCCCAACTGATAGTCACCATACCCCCATTATCTTTGCAATTTGGTCATTTCCGAATCGAACAGTTCCTAGAAATTTACTGATAAAGTCATGAGCTGAGAGCGGTTCCCTATCATATGTTTTGAGCATTCGGAGTCCAGATACCAGAGAACAATCTGGATAACCTTTCATTGACAAGAGAAGAAGAAGATGGAACATCTGTGATTGGGTTCCAAGTTGTTAGCAATCTTAGATTCTACAATCTTATCTTTCTTACTCGAACCTATAGATTTTACTTATTTGGGTCTCCTGCTATAGACTTTAATCTCTGGTTTTTGTGTTTCTATTGAATGAGAAGTATTTTCCTTAATGGGCACTAATTTAGTTGAAGTGAACCTAGTTAAAGGGCACGAGTTACCAACTAAAGTGAAAAGTCTTCCTGTTGGTTTCCACTTATATCCTACTTCAGTGAACACTTTATCGGTAGGTTTCCAAATATTATGTTGTTGGCTTTTCTTAGCAGACTTAGATTTAGAGCGCACATTCACATCATTCACAAAATTAAGGAAACACACATCATGATTTGCATCAAACATACATTGATTACATTTAACACAAATTAACACAGAATTCACATTTAACATAGTATGCTTAACATTTGTATCACAAATAGGGTCTTTAACACGATTCTGTTTATTAGAACTTAAATTAACTCCCCTACGTTGGACTTCTACTTTATTCTTTGTGTTGCTACTTGATGTTTGTGAGATCCTATCATTCTTTTTATTTCATGTAGGCTGTGATCTGCAAGCATAAGTAGAACTCTTCAATCCTGTAGAAGGCAACATAGGTGTGTTAGAATCTGGTGTTTTGGATGACTCTACCTGTTTATGAATGTTTCTCGAGGTTGTGAGAGGTTCTGAAAACCTAAGTTTCTTGACTTAGTTCATTGGTGTGACAACAACTAATTTTTCGCTAGGTTTATTCGCAGTAGGGCATGTGTCTCGAACATAAACAAGTAACTCCTGAATTCGTTTGGCATGCTTACAGGCAAATTCTAACGCATTATCTAAAGGTTGTTTTGCTTTAGCTTGTTTGACTATTCCCCAAAGAATATCTGCTTGTTTCTGAGTGTACTTAAGATAATCTATGTGAGCGTCGATATTTTTCAATAACCTAGGAGCTAAAGGATCTAAATCAAGTTTGAATATTCCTGGAGCAAAAGGTTGTGGCATTAGTTATTATGGCAGCATTATCAAGCACATTTTTACCTTTTAATTTCCTTAATTCATTTTGTAATGTTGTTGTCACAAAAACCTTTTCTTGAATTTGTCCTTTTAAATCCGTATTTTTCATAGACTTAGAGTTCAATTGAGAAATCAAAGAGTCACAGTGTTCTTTAGAAAGAGCACGTGTCTTTTTAATCAAATCAAATTGATCTTTTTAAATCTTTTTCAAATGCTCAATTTCTTTATGCAAACGCTAGTTTTCATAAAGTAATTTGGCCACACTATGCTTCAATTCAATGTTTATGGTCTCAATTTCATCCATATCATGTTTGACTTTCTCTTCCTTGTTATTTTCTCTCATAGATTTTATATGTTCCTTCAACTTACAAATTGTAGTGTCTTTAGCTTGTAGATGAGCTTTCGAATCATCATTTTCAAATATTCTGGAATTTCAAGAGCATTTTGATTATCACTGAATGAATCCTTTTGAAAAATTTCTTGATTGAGTTGCATTGTTAACTCAAGAGAAATGCAATGTTTTTCAAGTTGTGAGTAACTTTTCAAAAGCATCAAGATCCAAACACTTCACACAAAGTTCACTACTTTGCATTTCCAAATTCACATCATCAAAAATAGCAGTAGAATTCATCACAAATATCATAACATCTTGAGACATGATTTGTTATAAGAGTCGATCATTTTTAAGAAAAAGTTATTTCTTATAAATTTCAAAACACTGTTTGTCTACAAAACACTGTTGAACAACAACTTCTATCTGGTTAAAAACTGTTTGTACTTTCGTTACCTCATTTAAAAGATCTTTATCAAAAACATTGAATATGTCTTTTAAGGTCTATAAAAATGGAATTATTTCATTTAGAAAAACAGCTTTAGTATGTTCAAACCCCCATTCCCCTTCTGTTATAGCATCAGGTGTAATCCGCTTTTTCACCACGGTGTCAAATTGGCCCAGATGGTATTTAAGCTTTTTAAGGCTTGTATTAACCAGGCTTACCTTAGGAAGTTCCTTAGGAGCCTTAATTTTGACAGGTGACAAAGTAGATTGGTCAGTATTAGGGTGTGAAGTTTGTAACCAGAAAGCTTGTTCATCAGACAATTCTTGTTATGGAACAAAACGTTTACAAAAATCTTCAGATAATCGATTTAACTCAACATAATTAATTGGAGTAGTATTAACTTTCTTTTCTTTTGACATTGGATTGTTTTGTTTTGCAAGCATTTTAGATCGACTAACTTCTTCAAAAATCAATGTCTCTTCATCATCAATTACAGGACTAGCAGCATGTTGAATAGATATAACACTACCATCATACAAGGTTGGCTTAATCCGCTGAGCTTTCTTGAGATAAAATGGATTTTGATAACCAAGAGCTTGTTTGTGAGTGTCATCATAAAAAAACTTGTGGCTTTGTTAACATGTGCATTGTTTGAGCAGATTGACCCACTTTGTAAACAATATTATCCAATTCCTTTATCTTCTTTTCTAAATCAATTTCTTTATCCATATATTTACTTTCCTTTTCTTTGGATTCATTTTTGAAAACAGTAAATGTTTGTAATAAAGATTCCTTTTCTTTGATTTGATTAGAAAGATTTTGTTCAAGTGAGTCAATTCGCTATTTAAGTGCAAGATTTTCCTTAGTCATATCATCCATTTGAGAATTAATCATTTTTTCACGTATGCTTAAATCAATATTAAGATGTTGTTCAAAAGTTTTGACTCGTTCTTTATATCTCTCAAGCTCAGAGGTTAAGGATTCATTATTCTTTTCCTAATTAGCCTTTTCCTAATTATTTACATGATTAATCATTTGTTCTGACATTTTTTTCAATCACAGATAAAATCATTGAATCTTGTTGTACATACAAATTAGTATCTTGAACAGATTCATGTTGTGTTTCTTGCAAATATTGAGAGTACGAAATGATATTGCTATCACTCGTTATCTTTATATGTTAAATCAACAACTAGCGTTTGTTCAAAACCCTGCATTGCATGCACACTTTGATTATCCATATCAGTATGATAGGGTTCAAAATAAGGTACCTCTGAGATAATGTCTGAACCATAGTTGGAAATATTAGCCATCAGAACCGCCTTTGCATTAGAGACATCATCACAGTCAGAATCATAAGCATCAAGATCCTCAGTCTAAAAAGCAACAGTGTTTGGAATGGTTGTCTGAGTAGCTTGACCATCCGAAATGCCTGGATCTGCAAGAAATGCTAGTTGCTCTTCATCCAAAATTTGATCGGATTCCTGTGCTTCAGCCAATATTGCCTTTTCCTTAAACCATGCAGCATTCCTAGGCTTCTTAGGCTGATTGCATTGCTTAGCCATGTGTCCTTCACCTTGACAATTATAACATTTAACCACCCTTACCTGCCCTCCTACATTATTTCCCCCATAACTAGTAGCATTACCCTTATAGTATGTACCAACATAACTTTGACCTTGCATCCCTTGAAATTGTTGCACAGTAACCCTGTCGTCTTGAATGGTGGCCTGGTTTCTCGGATTAGAGGAAGTTCTAAGTTGATTGTTGGTTGAAGGGAACCTTAAAGAAGCTACAGCTGTTAGGAAAGCCATTGCCTTATTGAGACAGGCAATTGGATCATCTCCTTGAGTAAACACAGGAACAGCAAGACCTGAGTCCATTTGAGGGAACTCAGTCATTGGTTGTGTTGAAGATTGAGGTGAGTTGTGAGCAATTAGTGGAATAGATGAGGTTTGATGATCCATATAAGACTAGTATTGTTATGATGGTAGAACGGATGAATGACTGATTTGTGGTTGTGATAGATGAGGTGGTGGATACATTGGTGAGTATGATTGAGGAGAGTGAACTTATGGAATCATGGTGTTTGTTTGTTGAGGAAACTGTGTACTGTTGTATTAAGAGTGATAGTTGGTAAGTTGAGACGGTGATTGATTATAGTTAGCAACAAATGCAAGAGGATCTTGGTATCGTTCACGCATCAAGCGAGTTTCATTTGCATGTGCCTCATGTTGTTCGAGATATGAGTACAATTGATCATAGTTTGTATGTATGCAAATCTCTTGCCAACTTCACATCCGTCACAAACTTGCTCTATTATGGTGGTAGACTATTCAGAAACTTTGTATTCACTTAAACTGGTCTCATTGACATATTGATAACATTCATGTTATTGATTAGTTGAGCAAATATCCAGTAGTACTGATACAGTGTTTCACCCTTCACAAATGAAAACTTATCAAACTCGTCATACAATTTACATTCCTTTTCTTGTAATGAAAATTTTGTGCCTTGCATAAGAAGCTTAACTGTGTCCCATATCTCTTTGGAAACTTTATAATGATTCACAATGGCATACACATCCGGTGGAAGACCTTGAAGAACGATATTTGTAGCTTTAAGATCATAGTCAGCTTGGAGTTTCTCTGCAACCGAAAGTTCTTCATACCTTTTTGTCCTAGTAGTGCCATCCTCTTCAACAACAGTAGGCCAAATTAGTGGACCATTTTGAACTAAGTTAAGAATCATTCTCCGGTTCTCCTGATTCTCTATGTATAGTTCCATATGACTCTTCCACAAGTCATACAATGATTTTTCTAACATGGGAGGACGGCTGCACCGGCAATAATCATAAATTTTGTTAATGTTGTCATTTTGAATTGATTGATTAAATGAGAAAAGATAACTTTTGATCGTTCAATGATTAGTGTTTATTTTGTTGAAGTGAGTTTTGTTTAAGTGATGAAGTAATGGTATTACACTGGATTTTATAATTCTTGACCAAACCGGGAAAATAAGTTAATCTTTCATGGGATTTTACAATTCAAAGAAAACCCGTATAAATCACCTAATGAAAGTGGTATAATTCACCCAAGCAAATTGTATAATTCACCCAAGCAAATTGTATACTTCTCCCAAGCAAAGTGTATACTTCTCCCAAGCAAAGTGTATACTTCTCCTAAGCAATTTGTATACTTCTCCCAAGAAAAGTGTATACTTCTCCTAAGCAAAGTGTATACTTCTCCTAAGCAAATTTTATACTTCTCCTAAGTAAAGTGTATACTTCTCCTAAGCAAATCGTATAAATTGCCTAAGTATGAGATATTTATAATTCGCCTAAAACAATTAAGTATAATTCGCCTGAAGAAAATTGTATAATTCGCCTATAGAAAATTGTATAATCCGTCTATAGCAAACCGTATAATTCGCCTATAGCAAACTGTATAATTCTCCTATATCAAACTATATAATTTGCCTATAGCAAACTGTATAATTCTCCTATATCAAACTATATAATTTTCCTATAGCAAACTGTTTAATTCGCCTACCTAAATCGCCTAGTTACTTCGCCTAATTAAATCGCCTGCTTACTTCGCCTAATGCAATTCGAAACCCAAATTTTTCAAAACACTTAAAGACTCACTTTTTGACGTTTTTACTCGATTTTTCTTGTACTTCTTGCTATAATAAGACTAGTAGAACCTTATAAATACAAAATTTATGGTTTTTAACACACAAAAATTGAAATCAAGATTCTTGGTACAAACCCCTTTTTCAAACAAACTTAAAAAAAATCAAGTTTTTGATGTTCTTCTAAAGATTTTCTTGTACACCTAACCTATACTAAGATAAACAAAGAAGAAAGTTAAAAGCTTTATGGTTTTTAAAACTACAAAAGATGAAAATCCTTTGCTTGAGTTCGAACCAAACACACGCTTAAACAAGAGATAAAAAACGCACACAAAACCAAACTAGATCACCTCATGGCTCTTGATACCAATTATAGAATACTTGTATTATCTAATCTCGCAATCAAATGACAAAGAACTAGAGAGAGAAAGTGGAAGGATGGACACTTTTAGAGAGAGAAAGAAAGAGAGAATATTAGCTTATGTGAAAAATTAGAAAGTGAACCAACCAAAACCCTCTCTAAGCAATTGAGAGGGTACTTATACTCTAGACATATGGCCGACCATAGGCTCTAACATGGGCTTTCCATGGGCCTTGGCCTTTCTACCTTACTAAGGTTCCAAAAACTATATTAGACCTACGAGCTACGTATATTAGGTGTGACTGAGTCTTTTCTCGGTACCTAACATTTCTCTACTTTACTTTGTTATGAACACCATAGCCATGAGTGGCTAAGCTCCTTATGTCTACTCGGTGATGTTAATATAATAAATAAGTATTTGGTGTCATTACGATCTTATTAATCTTAAGATTATGTTAAAATCCTATAGTGTCTAATCTTATCAACTTTGTTAATCAACTTTGATTGTATACGCATAACGGTATAGGTCAAAAGACCCGTTGTGTGCTATATTGTTTTAGAGATTTGTCTATGGTCTTTATCGTTTGGTTGGAGAATTCCGCTTACGTTATTCGATAAACAAAATAGATTTGACATAATTGCAACTTGATTATTTGCGTGACACATCTGATTAAGTTAAATAATATAAGTCTTAAGTTAAAACAAGATAATTTATGAAAACGCTTTTTGACAAAAAAACCTTTTTATAAGTTAAGTCCTAAAATCAAAGATCGTAATCATTACTATTGCTTATGAATTATATGAAACTAACCGAGTAGTCATTCTCCTTTATTATTGAATACATCATCAATCATATCTCATCTGAAAAAAATCTTTAAGTTTTTTATTAAAACTTTCGATTATACGAACATAATTAAATCTATGTGGACGACTTGGTCTTACCTAAAATATTATACTACATACGTGGGTTATACTTTTACCCGTGTGTTTCCACTTAATAATCGGTAATTCTAGGCTTATAAATTTAAAGCTTTTGAAACACATCAAAGTTTTTGGCGTCGTTGCCAGGGATTTTAAATTGTTCTATAATCATCTTTTGTTGTCTTTTAAAACAAAATTAATCGCTTTTCCTCCTAAAAGTCAATCTGCTTGCTTGATGTAACTCTCGTTGCAGGAAGTGCACTGCTCTTTCTGCAGTCAAACATTTTTCCTAAAAACGTTCTCTAAATCATCCAACATTTCACCTTGGATGCATACACGTGCTTCCAACTTAGAACTTGTCGAACCATTATCAGAACCTGAACGTACCCTGAATCGTAGACTTCGTCGACGAAACAGGAGAGTCCCATTCTAACGAAGACACGAACGATCTGCACAACCAAGAATTGTCTACCTACCCATTCATGACATCAACTATTTCCGTCACTTTCTTGATATCCTTGAAAATGACAACCTAATGGATGATGAACCCATGTGGGTTGCTGACCGTGTTGTCGCTCCGACTCCCGGTTCCGCAATCACCATTCTGGAAACCGCAAACGAATTCGCCATTAAGGGTAACCACTTGACTCTCGTCAAAGGAAACCAATTTGATGGTAGAATAAAAACTGATCCGCACAAACACATTCTTTAATTTCTCAGAATATGTGATATGTTTAAATATAGAGACAGTGAAAATGAAGTCATCAGCCTAATGATGTTTCCCTTATCACTTACGCGTGAAGCTAAAACTTAGCTTGATGAACTCAACGAAAGAACCATCAAAACATGGAATGAACTTTGTACTGCCTTTATAAGCTGATTCTTTCCCCCAGCTCTTTTCGATCGACTCCTTGGAGAAATCCAAGCCTTTTCTCAACATGAAAACGAAACCTTAACCGAAGCTTGGCTCCGTATGAAAGAAATGCTCAGAAATTTCCACGGTCACAATCTATCCAAAGGCAATATCATTAAAATCTTTTATTACGGTCTCAATGAAATAACCCAAGAAGCTCTTAATTCCGCAGCTAGTGGAATTTTCCTCTATAAAACACCAAACCAAGCTTATCAACTCCTCGAAGACAAAGTCTTACTCAAGCTTGATTAGGATAAAAACCAAATAACAAAATCTTCTCTAAAGAAAACTATTGCTTTCGCCGATGAAGGTAGTAGTAATTCTGATACTAACAAAATTAAGGCTCGAATGGATGCCATGACCATGAAAATGGATGCATAATACAAAGAAATGCAATCCCGTTCAAATCACTTGATACACGAATATGACGAAGATGACAAACCTATGTCTCCTAAAGTAGAAGCGAAATTCATGCAAACCTTTCGACGTACTCGTTTTTACTATGATTACCATGACCATGACTGCGATAATTGGCGTTCAAGCAGAAGAAATGATTATAATCGAGACAACTATCGATCCAACCCTGATGATAAACCTGACCTTCAAAAACAATTAAGCGAATTCTTAAAAGGTCAACACTCGACCAATTCTTTTGTCAAAGACACATTTATGGAACCCAAGGTCAAATTCCTTACGCATACCGCAACAGTAGTCAAACTTTTTCTAAAAACGATCTCTAATCATCCAAAATGCTCACCTTGGATGCATTCACGTGCTTCCAACTCAGAACTTGTCAAACCATTATCTGAACCTGAACGTACCCTTAATTGTAGATGATGAGGTGTAATTTTATACACTTTTTCTAGGTCATTTAACCCCCTGAATCATGCAAATATGCTCAAATTATGTGCTTAATCGTTCGTTTTTTTGTTTTTTGAATTTAGATAGCATTTTAAGGAAATACACGTGACTTAGGTTCAATTGAATAAGAAACAGACAAGACTACGACTCTACACCAACTATCTTGAAGAAAATCATACAATGCATGGAGACGACGTCGCCAACTACAAGCGACGGCGTCAAAGTCATCAAGCGACGGCGTCATGGAATTCTAGATGGCGTCAAAACGTAGCCGACTTAAAGAAAACCTAGAAGATTCTACGGGGTGACGGCGTCAGGAACATAAAGCGACGCTGTCGCGCTTGTTTTCTTATAAATACAAATCCGTTTTTAGGGTTTTGGTGTGTAACGTTTGGGAGACGAACCTTAGTTTTAGAAGACGATTTGGGCAGCCTTTAGGATCATTTTTAGGGTGTCAAAACCCTTTTGTAACAGCCTCAACTGCATGATTTAATCAAGTGAAGTTCATTTATCTTTTATCACTTAATATGTCTATGTGGTTTGTGATAGATTCTTGTTCTTCTCCTTTATTTGCCATGCAAGGCTAGATCTATCAGTAGTTACTTATGAATGCATGAAACTTAGATTGTAGATCCTCTTAATGTTGCTTCTTGTGATGGATGTGCGCATTAGGCTTTAGAAAACTAGCCATAAGATATTAAATTGGCATAGACGTCTAGGGAAACACGAGTGTGTAGAAAGGATACCATCAGTAACAGTCTTCATACTACCTTACCCCTAAATGGTTGATCCCTCTTAAGATATTTCAATTATACTCTTAGGGGCCTTGTAATAGTCTTCATACTACCTTACTTGTGCGTTGCTTTAACGGAATATTAAATAGACGACGGGTTCGTGTAATTCGTTCATGACTTAGGAAATACTTACACAGATCATAAAAAGTGTGACAAAGCAACATGATTAGAAGAAGCAATCTGAGGGGTAGTCCATGATTAAGTAAATACGTTCGTTTATCATATAAGTTATCACCAAATTAGTTTGGATTTATTTTTATTAATTATTATTTTAATCAAACCAGTTTCTCAAACCATGATTTTACTTGCTTTCCATAAAATAAAAATACAAAAAGAATCTTCTCTCAACACCGTAAATCTCTGTTAGATTCTGATCGAGCCTTCCCAACCTATTCCCCTAGAGAACGATAACAATCCCCGAGTCTTGTCTATACTACACTACAACGGTTAGGTACTCTGCGTATGGAGTTGTAAAACTTCTTGTTGAAGTCTTTACGACAACCGATCAGTAGACTTCATCGACGAAACAAGAGAGTCCCTTTCGAACGAAGAAACAAATGACCCACACAACCAAGAATTGTCTACCTAGCCATTCTTGATATCAACTATTTCTGTCATTTTCTTGATATTCTTGAAAATTACAACCCAATGTATGATGAACCCATGTGGGCTGCCGATCGTGTTGTTGCTTCGACTCCTGGTTCCGCCATCGCCATTCTTGAAACCGTAAACTAATTCGTCATTAAATGTAATCACTTGACCCTCATCAAAGGAAACCAATTTGATGGTAGAATTAAAATTGATCCGCACAAACACATTTACGAATTCCTCAGAATATGTGACATGTTTAAATAGAGAGACACCAAAAATGAAGCCGTCCGCATAATGATGTTTCCCCTATCACTCACGGGTGAAGCTAAAACTTGGCTTGACGAACTCAACGACGGAACCATCAAAACAGGGATGAACTTCCACCGCTTTCTTGAGCCTGAATCTTTCCCCCATCTTATATTCTATTGATATGTGTGAGATCACATAGCATTTTCTTTATTAATACGAGCTTAAATGACCTAAAACAAAGAAAATACATTGTATTTGTCTAATTTTTGTTAAATTGTGTTATGCAGTAACGGATATCACAAAAGGAAAAAAGCTAAATGGACAAAAATGAGCATGAGATTGGAAGAGCGTAAAAAACGAAGCCGAGGACGTATTCATTTTTAATGGGCCAACCCGTACCCGTTTTGTGGGCCGGGTTAACCCATTAATATTTGAATGATACCAAGCCTTTTTTCTAAAAATATAAGCCTAAACCAAAAGTCCAAAATCCAAATCTAATTTAAATATATCAGTCCAAGCCCAAGAGATATAAGCCCAAACCCATGACCCGGTTCCAAGTCAAGGGATAAAAATGCTTGGTCAAATATACTATTCATCTTCCATCCCGCATTTTACATAGGGTACGGGTAAATCAATTCCACCCTTTATACACGAATCCATCTAAAGCCAACATGACAAGTATTACATCATTCACTGACACCCCTTGGCAATCCCAAGGTGTCCTATTGGCTAATGAGACGGGAGATGATCCAAGGTTCAAAATTCTGATAGGGAGTTCGTTTAGATTGAAGGGTAAAGATTGAAGGCAAATGGACCGCTCCTCATGGCCTAGAACCTTCCTCACCAGCTATAAATAGAGCTGGAAATCACACAGTTTAGTCTTCTAGTTTTTCTAGTATTTAGCTTAAATTTCAGCTTATTGTATTTTTACTTATTGTATTTTCCTTTTAAAAGCTTGTAAACGTTTTATTATTAATAAAATTTCAGTCTACCTTCCAATTCTGTGTTGAATTTACATTTTTACTTTTATGCAATTACGTTTAAGATGTGTTTGGAAATCACTTAATAAGCAATAATCTCTAGTATCTTTATAAGCTATAACTTATTTAGTTAAGCTTCCTTAAAGCTTAACTGAATAAGCTGTTCACCTTAATTACCTCTCAAAAGTTAGTTTAAGCTTAAATGTGGAAGATAAGCCAGAAATGGATGGTCTTATGGTACTTTACCAGCTTATAAAAATAAGCTGGAGCTTGTAGATAAGCTCTAAAGAGTATTTATATGTTCTTGTTTTGAGCAAAGGACAAGGTTAGTTCACTTTTACTTTTTAGCTTAAATTTTTATTTAGCTTATTAAACTGCTTAATCTTTGCTTATTGTTGCTTAAATGTGCTTATTATGCTTAGTAGTAGCTTATTATGCCTAGTTTGTAGCTTAGAATTAGTTTGATTTAAGCTTTATGTGATCTGTCCTTTTTAGATTCAAAACTGCTCATTTAGAAGTTAATACTGCTTATTAGTTTAGTTTATAAACTAGTTCTTATTTCTATAAGAACTTAGCTTATTTGTCTTTCATTACTTTAGATCTTAATCTGTTTTCATGATTCATGGCTTATTGAAGACTATTTTAGTTTAAAAATGGATTTTAAAGTTCTAAAGGGGTGTTTGGGATAAGTAGTTCTATCTTAGCAAAATTGTGTTCAGTCTGATTTTGGTGTTCAAATGGATTTCATAAGCTTTAATTAAGTTTAAATTCAAGTTTTCATAAGATTTGAACAAGTGTAGTTAAGTTTGGTGGTGAGTTTTGTCAAAAACCCAAGACTGCTAGTCCATCAGTTCTTCAATCAGCTTCTTTAATGATTTTTCTTAAATACCTACTTGAGGTATGGTTGTTATGCTCAAAACTGGTTTAATATGCATCAATTACATCGCTTTGATAACTTATTTTTGTTAATAACTATTAGAGCATTTGGACTTGGATCAATCAAGTATTTCTAGTAGTAGGTTTATTCTCAAAAGCCTAATATAGCAGATCTATTGAGGCTTGATTCTAGCTGATCTCTGATTAAATTTTGTTGAAATAAGCTCATCAAAGTCTGCTCTAAATCTATTTCAAGCTTTTCAGTTGTCAAAATTATTTTTGAATCTTAAAAGCTAAGCTGCAAATAGTCCTTTAATATCAAAAAGCCAAAAACAAAGTAGTGTAAACTGTCATTTCATTTCATCTTTTCTAGCTTATTTCCTTAGGTAATTTGCTTAATTTTAGCTTATTAGAGTAATTTGAGCCTAGTCCTTTATCTATTTTCACTTTTCAGCTTACACTTAGTGCTTGTTAGTTCTAAATCTTAGTTTAAAATTTTGATAAAAGACCTTTTAATCCCTTTTTAGTCAACTGTCTAAGTGCTTCTATTTGATTTTCAGCTTAATGTGTCTGCTTATTTCTAGTCTTTAGTGCTTATTAGGTCGTACTTTAGTTCTGTTTTTAACTAATGTAGTTTTCTATTTGGCTTTATTTTTGAGTTTTTCTCCCCCCCCAAAAAAGCCAAACAGTTTTAGCTAAATCATATAGTCTTTCCAAACTAACACTTTTGATTGTCCTTTTCTAGCTTATAAATAAGTTCTGGCAATTAAGTCTTTTATTAAAGTTTCTTATTTTAGCTTATTCAATAGCTTTTTTAAAAAGTAAAATAAAAAAAGTTTTCCAAAAAGGGACAGTCACAGGACTCGAACCTGTGACCTCCCCTTCAACACACACACTCTACCAACTGCCCTTGGGACTTTTTCAGTTATACGTTTGTTCATTTATTTCTTATATGCAAGTTTAGTTTTTAGCTTATTTTGCTTATTGATTTTTCCCAGCTTATTGGTAGTAGCTTTTTGATTCGTTTTTCTTTGTAAACCTCAGAATTAGTATCTAGTATTTTTATAAATTTTCTCAAATTTTTAGGATTAAGTTTAGTATTATTTTAAGATTAATTTTAGTCTTATTTTAGCTTAAATAAATAGTTTTAATAGTTATAAAATTTATAAAAAATATTTCTGTTAATTAAATTCAGTTTCAATATCATGTTATTTAAGAAATTGCTTTTGAGTTTTAAAGTTTATTTTGTCATTTTTAGTTAGTTAGTTAATTTTAGTTGTTTTAAATGTCGTTAGAATTTAAATTGCTTTTATTCCTAGATTAGTGTACCTTTATGTGCTTTCCCTTTGCGTTATTAGATTTAGAATCCAAAATCTAAAATTTCGAATATTCAAGCACCCGATCACAAACCGAAACAAGATTTTCAATATTCACGCTTCGTTGGGAAAACGACTCGGGAATGATTTGAATTTTATCTTCCTAAGGATAATTTTCTCATCAAATACTTTCCGAAAATATATTTTATTAGTGATTAACTTATTACTCTTCCCTAAGAGTAATTCGAGTATTTACTTTTACTATATATATAATTAAATAATCATCGATCAACTACTCGGAGAGATCCGAATGTTTTCTCAACATGAAAATGAAACCTTAACTGAAGCTTGGCTCCGTGTGAAAGAAATGCTCAAAAATTGCCATGGTCACAATTTATCCAAAGGCAATATCATAAAAATCTCTTACCACAGTCTCAACGAAATAACCTAAGAAGCTCTTAATTCCACATATGGTGGTATTTTCCTCTATAAAACACCAAACCAAGCTTATCAACTCATCGAAGACAAAGTCTTACTCAAGCTCGATTGGGTTAAAAACCAAAAAACAAAATCTTCTCTATAGAAAACTATAGCTTTCGCTGATGAAAATGGATGCTCAGTACAAAGAAATGCAATCCGGTTCAAATCACTCGATACCTGAATATGACGAAGATGATAAACCTATGTCTCCTGAGGCAGAAGCAAAATTCATGCAAACCTTCTGACGTACTCATTTTTACAATGATTACTGCGACAGTGACTCAAATCACGATAATTGGCATTCAAGCAGAAGAAACGATTATAATCGAGACAACTATCGATCTAATTCTGACGATAAACCTTATGACCTTCAAAGACAATTAACCGATTTCATGAAAGCTCAACAATCGACCGATGCTTTTGTCAAAGAAACGTTTATGGATCTTAAAACCAAACTCGAGAAAACAACCAAAAATCATCAAGCCTCAATCCAAAACCTTGAAGCAAAATTTGACAGATTAGCTGATAAGCAATCTGGTCGACCTTCTGGATCTCTTCCTAGTAACACTCAACCAAACTCAAAAGGTAGCTCATCCAAACCGTATCAACCACCGCAAGCTCGAAATGGGCATGTAAATGGTGTATTTACGCGGAGTGGTAAATCCTATGATCCACCTATCAACCCAAATGATCAACAAAATGATTCTGAAACTCCTATCAATTTTGATAGTGAGGACGAAGAAGAAGAATCTACACCTCAACCGAAATCTCAAACTCCAAAACCGATCAAATAAACTTTGATACCTAAACCATACAAACTAAAGATTTCGTATCCTCAATGCCTTCAAAAAGAGAAAATGGAAGCCCAATATGGTAAATTCCTCGACATGATTCGAGACGTTCGAATTAATGTATCTCTTGTCGATGTTTTAGCAAGAATGTCGAACTATGGTAAATTTCTCAAAGAACTTGTAAGCAATAAGCACAAGCTTGAAAAAATCTCATCTGCTTTCCTAAGCGATGAAAGTTCTGCTATAATCCAAAACAAAGTTCCACCTAAGCTTGGAGACCTTGAAAGTTTCCTTATTCCTTGCACTTTTAGCAAAGATTTATCATGCAATGCTTTAGCCGACCTTGATGCTAGCATTAATCTCATGCCATACTCTCTATATGCTAAATTATCTCTTGAAACTCTTAAACCTACTAAAATGGGTGTAAGGTTAGCTGACCGATCATTCCAACACCCTATTTGAATAGCTAAAAATATGCTCGTTGAAGTTGGTAAATTCACCTTTCCTATGGATTTTGTTATTCTCGAAATGGAAGAAGACAGTTAGTTCCTTTAATCCTAGGGAGACTGTTTCTCCATACTACCGATGCAGTAACTTGAGTAAAAGACTTGGTACTAAACGAATGACCTTTTCAATCGATTCCGCAATGAAACACTCTTATTCAAACGATGATACATGTTTTAGCATTGATGTTATTTATGAAATCTTAAAAGAAGATTTCGATGCTCTTCTCGATGAAGGGAGTGAAATCCTTCATTCTATTGAGAGAACTATTCTTGAAGAAAAACTCTTTGCTGAATTCGATGAAATCATGGCTATGAATATCGAAGAAGACATTGATTCTGAATCTGAAACCGAAGAACCGCCATTCAAAAAGATCACCTTTAACACCGATTATAAAATCAAGACATCTCTTGAAGAACCTCCTTTAGATTTTGAACTGAAACCTCTTCCCAATCATCTGGAATATGTATTCTTGGAAGAACCATCTTTTCTTTCTGTAATCATATCATCCTAGCTTTTTGAGAAAAACAAAAATAAGATCATCTATGTTTTAAAAAGACACAAGCAAGCCTTTGCTTGGTAAACAATAGACATTCCTGGAATCTGTCTGTCCTTTTGTAAACATAAAATTCAACTCTTAGAATACAAAAAACCAGTTGTTTAAAAACAAAGACGATTAAACCCAAACATGCAAGAATTCGTTAAAAAAGAAATCATTAAACTTCTCAATACTGGTATTATTTATCCAATCGTCGATAGCCCTTGGGTAAGTCCCATCTACTGTGTACCCAAGAAAGGTGGTATTATGGTTGTCACAAACAAAAAAGATAAACTTATCTCAACAAGAACCATTACGGGTTGGAGAGTATGCATCGATTATCGTAAACTCAATGAAGCAACCACAAAGGACCACTTTCCTTTTCCATTCAGGGATCAAATGTTAGAAATACTCACAGGAAATAAATATTTTTGTTTCTTCGATGGTTTTTCTAGATATTTCCAAATACCAATCTATCCAATAGATCAAGAAAAAACAACCTTCACATGCCCTTTCGGAACATACGCTTATAGGCGAATGCCTTTCAGTTTATGTAATGCTTCCGCTACTTTTCAAACATGCATGTTAGCTATCTTTCATGATATGATCGAAAAATCCATGGAAGTATTCATGGATGATTTCTCCGTCTTTGGAAACTCCTTCAATAACTGTCTAAACAACCTCAATAAAATGCTTCAACGTTGCAAAAATGCAAATCTTGTCCTTAACTGGGAAAAATGTCACTTCATGGTTAAAGAAGGAATTATGCTTGGATACAAAGTGTCCGGTGCCGGCCTTAAATTTGACAAAGCCAAAATCAACGTAATCTCTAAGTTTCCACCCCCTACTAATGTGAAAGGCATTAGAAGTTTTCTAGGACATGTCAGTTTCTACCAACATTTCATCAAAGACTTCTCAAAAATTGCCCGACCTCTAACTAAATTGCTTGAAAAAGATACTACATTCGAATTCAATGATGAATGTCACAAACATTCAATTCATTAAAAGAAAAACTCAAATGTACTCCTAAAATTTTAAGCCCAAATTGGAACCATCCATTTGAGCTTATGTGTGATGCAAGTGAATTCGCAGTTGGAGCAATATTAGGACAAAAAGATGGTAAACACTTTCATCCCATCTATTTTACAAGTAAAACCCTTAATGTAGCTCAGCAAAAATATACGGTTACTCAAAAGAACTTATGGTTGTAGTATTTGCATTTGACAAATTCTGACCCTATCTGATATTATCCAAAACGATTGTCTACACCGATCACTTAGCTTTAAGACACCTATTCAAAAAGCAAGATTCTAAGCCACGTCTTATAAGTTAGATTTTGCTATTGCAAGAATTTGATATCGCAATAAAAGACAAAAAGGGTACAGAAAATGTTGCCGCCGACCACTTATCTCGGATTGATATGAGACAAGTGATGACAGTGATGTCGATGATAACTTTCCTGGTGAAACATATATGGAAATAACCACCAAAGACACACCATGGTTCGCAGACTTTGCAAACTGTTAATACAAATAATATCTAAAAACATTATTTATATTTTTCAACCTCTTAATGTTTTGATAATAACAAAATGTAAAAACCTTTACGATAAAAATAAACGTTTACAAATTATTAATCATAAAATTCCATTTCTAAGATTAGTAATCACTTAAGGTATGAACAAACAAGTCATTAAGCATGATTAGTGATTAAGAAAATATATTTTTTTAACCATCACATTTTTACAAAAGTATTTTCACAGAAACATATATACAAAAATTTTTCTAATTAAAAGAAAAGTTTTATTTAAAACTTAAATTTGAAATTCAAATTTTCCCCCTAAAATGGAAGGTTCCATAACAGATATAACATTTCCCACAAAAAGACAAAAACAGGAGCGTAGTCTACTAGGCGGCTCCCTTATAGGTCTGGCGGCCCCCAGATATATCTGGGACCGACAGGACCACCTGCAGTGACCGTTGGGTTTTCTTGCTTATAAATAATGAAAACACACCTCTTTGCATAAAATTTTCAGATAACTTTCTCTCTCTAAAAACCTTCTTTCTCTCTCTAAATATCTTGATCACTAAAATCCTTTGATCTTGTTTCAAGTGATCTAATCTCTTCTCCTGATCTCTCCTCTCTATCAAGTGCAAGAGAAGAACATTCGTATTCGCCAAGAAACGAATTGTTATTTAGTGATCTCTCATCTCTTCTTCTAAGTATCAAATCTCTATTGTAATTATCTTGTGTAATTGTGTGATTCGGATTGTATGTAAATCCGATAGAGTAGATCTTGTGAGCATATAATGTTTGTGAAGTGGTAGATTAGTTCTAGCTAAGATTAGGAGTGGACATTTAGCTTAGTGTCAGATAACAACGTAAGCAACGCGTAAACGGTTTTATCCACCTAAAGGGAGCTTGTTGACATAGTGAAATCTCATGTAGGATACTCGGGGAGTAGAGTAGGGCGAAGAAGAGGTTTGTAGCCGAACCACTATAAATCTTGGTGTCTTGTTTTGATTGTTCCTTCTCTCATCTCTTTATATTGTTATGATTGTTATTTAGTATTAGTTTAGATATTTACATTATTGATTCATATTGTTGATTGATTGAACATACAACTCGAATCTAAGTATTTTGAAAGCAAACTTTTACAAAAGCAAAAAGAACCTATAAACTTTTCAACCCCCCTTCTAGTTTCCACAATTGGTATCAGAAGCAAAGGTCACTTAAGATTTTTAAAATACATTATATTTTAAAGCTTGTATCGATATATGGATTCTGACAAATATCTAGAAGGGCAACCCATGCAAATACCACCACTTTTTTAAAGTGATAGTTTTATTTATTGGAAAAATAGATTCGAGACATATGTTAAATCAAAATATCTTGATCTCTGACATGTTATTACTAATGGTGATTTTCAACCTATTCAACAAAATCCGGAAACCAAATTAGATGTGGTTATCCCTTTTGAAAAACAAAGTGACAATCTAAAAAAGAAGCTTGCAAAAAATAACGAAGCTTAAATGGTCATTTACAATGCTTTGCCAAGAAAAGAATATGAAAGAATTTTTATGTGTAATACGGCAAAAGAAATTTGGAAAACTTTGTTAATCAGCCATCAAGGTAATAACCAAGTCAAAGATAACAAGATCGACCTTTTGGTACAACAATATGAATAATTCATCATTTCTGAAGACAAAACTATAGATAATGCTTTTGCTAGATTTAATACTATCATTACTAGTCTAAAAGCTCTTGATGAAGGTTATTCTAGCAAGAATTATTTTAGGAAGTTTCTTAGGGCTCTACATCCTAAATGGAGAGCAAAGGTTACGACGATTAAAGAGTCGAAAGACTTAACATCACTGTCATTTAATGAACTCATTAGGAATCTCAAAGTTTACGAGATGATCATCAAGAAAGATTCTAAAATAGTCAAAGCTAAGGGAGTGATGCGTATTTTATTTTAAAATATATATTTACCAAGTTTTAAATTTATAAAACTCGATCTACCTAATAATGCAATAACGGGTAGAGAACCCGATCGTGGGTAGTACAAAATGTTAAATCCGAGGCCATCCCAAGAGCTAAGTTGTAATTAGTTTTAATTTGAAATGTCACATTTTGAAAATGGTTTTTGAGTTGATTTGAAATAAATGACAATAAAATAAATAACTAGAAAATAAAATAGTTGGGGGATATCAAGAGAGAAAACATGCTAACCTAGTTACTTCATTACTATTGTTATGAAAACATTTTCCTGTGCAATGTTAAACTATGATTTAATTAGTGGTTTCAAAGGTCGATAGACTTGAATACGCATATATAGTCTATCATATACTCCCTATGATTCTGAATCTGTCCTGGATCATCAAGGAGGTAGGTTATCCAGGTTACAGTGATTAATCCCAACTATTCCCAAAACATATCTAATAACCTATAAAGATTATTAACCCTTTCTAAAAGAGTTACTATGCTTTTTAAGTATAATGAGTGATAAGCGCGGTGACCGGTTAGTTCCTACACTAGGTAAGGAGTTAGTGATCCTCCCTAGACCCATTGGATCCCATATTGACTAGATAATCTAATAATAGGGCAAGCTAGGTCCAAACCACTCGTACTACTAAAACCCAGGGTTACACGATAGTCAAGGAATATCTAACAAAACCATAATTTAACAGGAAACAATCATAACAACAGTAATTACATAACTAGGCCAGCACTATAAGTGCTTAGCCGCTCATGATAACGAAAACACAGCAAGAAATAGAAGAAATCATATATTGAAAACTCATAATTCTTACAATATTTGTATTTGAATGATTAAATACAAAAAGTAAGTAAAGTGTGACCTCCCTTGGACTCTAGGTGAAATTCTTCAAAGGTTAGAAGCCTTTATCGCCTCTCCAATTGGCTGTGGAGGAACTGATGTCGGAATAGCTTGAATGAGGCCTCTATTTGCATGTATTGAACCTGTTATGGCGCAACCAATAAATGTGTTACGCTGTAACCATCATACACGACATTCCATATTTAAGCAGTTGTTAAAGCATAACCAGATATGGTATTACCGTAACCTTCAAATAACTTCCATATGTACATGATCTTCATTCCATATTTGTGGATCTTCAAGGTTACGGTGTAACTAGATATGGTGTTACACCGTAACTCTAACTTTGACAAGATTTCCTTCCAAATCTATGGTTATGACGTAACTAGATATGGTGTTACGCCGTAACGTGGTCCTTGATCTTCGTACTTGCTTAATATATGTTACGGTGTAACCATTTTTGGGGTTACGCCGTAACATCCTTCAGAATTTACACTTTAAGTCTTTTTTTCCCTTGTTTCTTGCACATTCCTGCATTTCACCTGAAAACTACAAAATGTTAGAAAACACATGTCAAGTATTAATTCTACTCCCATCCCTCCACTTGATTTGTGCAATGTCCCTATTGTACATTATGGAAATGAAATAAAAAGGAAAGAGTAAAATTAAGACAAGAATTTCCCTGAGCTTTGCTTTGAAATTTAAGATTTGGTGGAAATCTTTATTTTTGTCTTCAAGCAAGCTCTTTATCCCTAATGATCACAAAACAAACCAAAGCATAAAATCGTTCTACAAGAATTATGAAGTGTACATGAAATACAAACCTGACTCGCTTTTGTAGGAATCATGGTTGCATTTAGCGTATGCAACAGACGAGTTTAGTCTCGCGAGGGTTTCCAAAGAACATACCCACAAAGTACATTTACGTATACAAGGTTTAAACATGTTTTAAAACTTAAATTTTTAGGATTCAGAAGGAGGTTACAACGTAACCTTAAAATAGGTTACGTCATAATCAAGTGGTAAAATTTTTAAGTTTTATGGTGTTACGGCGTAACCTTGAAATGGTTTATGTCATAACTTTAGTGGTTACAGTGTAACTGAAGTTGTTATGCTGCAAATCCAACAAAGTTACCATATGATTATGAGTCGAGTCGGTCTCGATAATTGCCTCCTAGCTTCTAGATTCTGCAAAACAATGCAAACCAACTAATGCAAAAAGGAAATTTCATTAAATAAAGGACGGGTTGTCTCCCGACAAGCACTTTGGTTTATTAACGAGTCTTTAAGTTATACTCGTGCTTATTCTACGTTTTAACAAAGTATATTGTTTTGTTTATCTCATCTATCTCGTGTCCAAGATACTTCTTTAGCCTGTGTCCATTTACTTTAAATAGAACTCCGCTTTTACCTAACACTTATACTGTTCCGTACGAAAAAACTTTGCTCACCATATATGGTCCATACCATCTGGTTCTAAGTTTCACTGGAAAAAGTTTTAATCTTGAATTGAATACTAATACCTCTTCTTCTTCTTAAAACTTCTTATCCATAATTTTAAAATCGTGTCAACATTTAGTCCTTTCTTTATATGCTCATGAATGCTCATAAGCATCAGTCCGAAATTCATCAAGTTGATTTAATTGACGGAATCTATGTTTCCCTACAGCATCTAAGTCAAGATTTACGTTTTTAGGGCCCAATATGCCTTGTGTTCAAGTTCGATTGGCAAGTGGCATGCCTTTTCGTAAATAATTCTAAATGGTGTACTACCGATAGGTGTTTTATAAGTTGTCCTGAATGCCCATAGTGCATCATCCAGTTTATCTGCCCACTCTTTTCTGTTTCTATTAACTGTTCTTTCCAGGATTCGCTTAATGGCTCTATTAGTATTTTCCTTTTGTCCACTAGTTTGGGGATGATATGGAGTAGCCAGTCTATGTGTTACTCTATATTTCTTAAGTGTTTTTTCAAAGAGGGAATTGCAAAAATGTGTTCCACGATCGCTAATTAGAGCCTTAGAAACTAAAAATATAGAAAATAATTTTTTTAGTAATTTCACTACGACACGTGCATCATTAGTAGGTAGGGCTTCAGCCTCGACCCATTTTGAAACATAATCGACAGCTACAAGAATATATTTGTTTTTTCTCGAGGAGGGAAAAGGTCCCATGAAATCAATCCCCTAGATTTCAAAGACCTCACTGACAAGAATGTTGGTTAAGGGCATTTGGTTTCGTAAGGAAATATTTCATGCCCGTTGACAAGCATCACACCCTTGAACATATTTTACCGCATCCTTAAAAATGGTTAACCAATAGAATACAGACTCAAAGATATTTAGT
>BQNB010101017.1:0-24572 GCA_026074375.1 Tanacetum coccineum | reverse complement strand
TTGGTCACATAAATATGTGAATGTGTGGCCGTTCCATTTTGCCCATGTGTGACCAAATCCACTTTTTGTACTAGTGGATGGCATCTAAGCTAAAGACAATGCAGGTTGCCATTGAGTTTTCTACTGAACTGATTGATCAAAAGATCTGTACTTTTGCTAACCGTCAAGCTAAAAACAAAAGGAAGCTTGATGACAACTCAAGAAACAACCAGAATCAACAACAACCCTTCAAGAAGCAGAATGTTGCTAGGGCCTACACTGCTGGGCCTGGTGAGAAGAAAGTGTACAGAGGATCTAAACCTCTGTGTCCTAAAGACAACTACCATCACGATGGGCAGTGTGCACCAAGGTGCAACAATTGCAAGAAAGTTGGTCATATGGCCCGTGATTGTAGGAGTCCTGATGCTAATGCTAATGCTAATGCTAACAACCAAAAAAACTATGGGGTAAATTAGAGGGTTGTCACATGCTTTGAGTGTGGAGTTCAGGGGAATTACAAGAAAGATTGCCCGAAGTGAAAGAACAAGAATCAGGGAAATCCGGCTAGGAACGATGTAGCAACAACAAGGGCTTATGCAGTGGGTAATGCAGGGAAAAACCCGGACTCTAATGTCGTTACGGGTACATTCCTCCTAAACAAACGCTATGATTCTATCCTATTTGATACTGGTGCCGATAGGAGTTTTGTGTCTACTGCATTTAGTTCCCTAATTAATATCATTCCAACTGAACTAGACCATGATTATGATGTCGAACTAGCCGACAGAAAAGTAATTAGAGTTAATACTATCATACAAGGTTGCACTTTAAACTTCTTAAATCATCCATTCAACATCGACTTAATGCCCGTAGAAATTGGTAGTTTTGACGTCATAATTGGTATGGATTGGTTAGCAAAGTATCAGGCCATAATCGTTTGTGATGAGAAGATAGTTCGTATCCCCTTTGGGAATGAAATCTTAATTGTTCGTGGTGACGGAAGCAACAATAGGCACGAGTCTCGATTAAACATCATCTCGTGCACCAAAACTCAAAAGTATTTGCTAAAAGGATGCCATTTCTTTTTGGCACATATCACCGCAAAGAAGGCTGAAGACAAGTCGGAGGAGAAGCGACTCAAAGACGTACCAATTGTTTGAGACTTTCCTGAAGTTTTTCCTGAGGACTTGCTGGGTATTTCACCAGCCCGACAAGTGGAATTTCAAATTGATTTGATACCCGGTGCTGCACCTGTAGCACGGGCGCCATATCGATTAGCTCTGGCCGAGATGAAAGAATTTTTAGATCAACTGCAGGAACATTCCGACAAAGGCTTTATAAGAACTAGTTCCTCACCTTGGGGAGCTCCGGTCTAGTTTGTCAAGAAGAAGGATGGATCATTCCGGATGTGCATCGATTACTGGGAATTAAATAAGCAAACAATAAAGAACCGTTATCCGCTTCCAAGGATTGACAATTTATTTGATCAACTTCATGGGTCGAGTGTCTACTCGAAGATCGACCTGAGATCGGGTTATCATCAGTTGAGAGTTCGTGAAGAAGACATCCTAAAGACCGCATTTAAAACTCGTTACAGTCATTATGAAATCCAAGTAATGGCATTTGGTTTGACGAACTCACCGGCGGTATTTATGGATCTCATGAATCGGGTGTGCAAGCCGTACTTGGACAAGTTTGTGATTGTCTTTATTAACGATATTCTGATCTACTCAAAGAGCAAGCAAGAGTATGAAAAGCATATTAAGTTAATCTTGGAGTTGCTTAAGAAAGAGGAGTTGTATGCCAAATTCTCTAAATTTGAATTTTGGATTCCTAAAGTACAACTCCTTGGTCACGTGATTGATAGTCAAGGCATTCATGTAGATCCCACCAATATCGAGTCAATTAAAGATTGGGCATCTCCTAAGACTCCAACGGAGATTCATTAATTTTTAGGTCTTGCCGGTTACTATCGAAGATTTATTGAAGGATTTTCAAAGATTGCCAAATCAATGACCAAGCTAACCCAAAAGAAGGTCAAGTTTGATTGGGGTGACAAACAAGAAGCCGCTTTCCAACTATTGAAGGAGAAGTTGTGCAGTGCACCTATCTTGGCTTTACCTGAAGGAGCTGAGAACTTTATAGTTTATTGCGATGCTTCGCATAAAGGATTAGGTGTTGTGTTAATGCAGAACGAGAAGGTGATTGCTTATGCATCACGCCAATTGAAGATTCATAAGAAGAATTACATAACTCATGATTTGGAATCAGGAGCAGTAGTGTTCGCTCTAAAGATTTGGAGATACTATCTGTATGGAATAAAGTGTATCGTGTTCACTGGTCACAAAATCTTACAACACATCCTTGATCAGAAGGAGTTGAACATGGGCAACGTCATTGGTTAGAGTTGCTCAATGATTACGATTGTGAAATTCGTTATCACCCAGGAAAAGCAAATGTAGTGACTGGCGCTTTAAGCAGAAAAAAATGAATTAAGCCATTACGGGTTTGATCCTTAGTTATGAATATTGGTTTGGATCTTCCCAAGCAAATTTTGAACGCTCGGAATGAGGCAAGAACCAAAAAACTTCGAGGCAGAAGATGTGGGAGGTATGATTAGACAGCGAGAGTTAAAACCACGTGCTAAAACGGAATCTAAGTTTGAAGAACGAGGATTGGTTGCCATCTTGGTGATCTAAGGACTTTGATTATGCATGAGTCCCACAAGTCAAAATATTCTTTTCATCCTGGTTTCGACAAGATGTACCAAGACATGAAGGAATTATATTAGTAGCCCAACATGAAAGCTGATATTGCCAATTATTTAGACAAGTGTCAGACAGCATAAGATTCAAAGCTGAACACAAAGAAACAATCTGGTTTGTTTAGTACAACCAAGATACCTCTATGGAAGTCGCCAATATCACCACCATGGATTTTATCATAAAGCTCCCTAAGACTTTAAATGGATATGAACCATTGGGTGAATTGTTGATTATATTTACCAAATTCTAATCTGCTCACTTCCTTCCAATGGAAAAAAACGCTTCGATGGAGAGTTTGACCAAGACTGTACAGCAAGAAGTAGTCAGAACATGGAATACCAGTCTCAATCATTTGTGACCATGACGGTAGATTTATGTCAAATTTCTAGAGGTCATTACAGAAGGATTTGGGTACTTGATTGGATATGAGTACTGCTTACCACCCGCAGACTGATGGTCAAAGCGAAAGAACCATCCAAACTCTTGAAGACATGTTACGCGCCTACATGATAGATTTTGGTAATGGTTGGGATTGAAACTTACCGCTAATTGAGTTCTCATACAACAATAGTTATCATACAAGCATCAAAGCCGCACCATTTGAGGCACTTTATGGCCGAAAAATGTTGTTCACCTGTTTGCTGGGCCGAGGTCGGAGACGTTCAACTCACCGGTCCAGAAATCATTCACGGAACCACCAAGAAAATCGTTCAAATCAAAAGCATAATTTAAGCTGCTCGTGATCGATAAGAAAGAAGTTACGCGATGTGATGCGTACGCCTTTGTAAATTCAAGTTGAAGATGAGAGTTATGTTAAAAGTTTCCCTTTGAAAGGGGTATCCCGTTTTGTGCTAAACGAGGGAAGTTGAACCCGAGATACAATAGACCCTTCAAGGTGTTAGCAAAAGTGGGAACCGCTGCTTACAAACCCTCAACTTCCTCAATAATAATAGCAGGGTTCATAGCACTTATCCACTGTATCCAATTTGAAGAGTGTTTTGTTCAAAAAAAAAGAGATGATCACTTGTGATTCCCCGTTGGATGAATCTACATAGATATCAAAGCTGCACCCTTCATTAAGAACCCATAGATTAAGGAATCGTGAAGTCAAGCGGGGTTGAAGAAAGTCATATCCCAATTAATCAAAGTTCGATAGAACCCTAGATAAGTCCTGAGTTCACATGGGACGTGAAGATCAAGTTCAAGAAGAATATCTGATCGCTTCACCAATCGTGCATCTTCATCCAATACCACGTCTTAAAGCTTTGAGGACAATGCTCCTTTAACGGGGGAAGACTGTAACAATCCGTTATTTCAGGTCATTTTATGACTTCAAACTTTCAATTATTTATTTTTAGGGTTTTACACGTTTGCTTTTAATTTTCATCGTTTAGTTAAACCGCGTAAACTAAAAATCAACAATCAACGTAAACAGACATCAAACAAATAAAAGTTTACGTCAAGCAAGCATTATATTATTTTTAAGAAAATAATAATTAAATTTTTTCATATTTTATATTATACTTACGTAAAACGTTCATAAACGTTCGATTTGAACCTTTTTGCATACAAGTAAACCATTCTACCTATCTACACTCAACCAAATACCCACAATTATACCAAATACTAAAAAATTATAAAATTTCTTATATATGCATGCATAGGGCAGGATATATACAAAGAAAAACACCAAGTGATATAATATCTAAAAAATTTCTCTAGAATCAAAATGGCTAATATGAATTACAAGCACCTACATATCCAATACCAACTCATACAACATACCATGCATTCTTACACAAAAACCATCCCCCGTGGGCTCTTACACAATTAGTCATTCCAAACACCAATACCATGGTATTGATAAATGGTTATGTAAGATATTTCAAGTATAAATAGCATCATATTCCAAGACCTTTATTTACTTCTCATTTCAACTAGAAAAATCAACAAAACTCTCTCCCTAGTTTGCATCGATAACCCATAGCTCAAAACTCACAACACAAAATAATTCAAATTATTATATATTTATCAAGATAAAAAAGAATACAATTGTGGTTTAGGTTGTATATCTAGAGGGAATCAAGTGATTTTGCAAGTAAAATCAAGGGTTTAACAAGAAAAGAAATTAGGGTTTTCAAGGAAGAAACTAGGGTTTGATAAAAGGATTTTGGGTTGAAGATTTAAGTTTAAGTTTGTGTTTACTTCTACTTTCATTCACATAGGTTTACACGTCACTTCACATACTTTCAATTCAATATTGTTCATACATAAAAATATGATTATATTGTTTAATCACCATTAAGTTATTATTTTCTGCAAAGTTTATAAAAATACAACAAGTATTTATACATAATCAAGGAAATACATAATCATGGTGAATGAGTGTTTAAAATATGTTAGAATGCAATAACATGTTTTATTTGATATATTGCAAGTATTGGTTAAATTGTATAATTAATTGTTAAATTAATTATTACAAGTTTATTTGTATAGTTTTATAAATAAATGATTGATTTGGACACATTGGAATATAAAATAAGATGGAAAAAAATTTTTATAGGACTTCAAATATACTAATGATGTTGTATTAGTGATTTTACAGGACTTATAATATTTATATCATGGAAAAATTTATAAAAACAAGTTTTATAAAATTATTTTTGGGAAAGTTTGTATATTTTGTTCTTCCACGAATTTTTATGCAAAGTTTAGACCTGATAATAAAATGGTACACTTCAATACGATTCCGTGCACATAAGGAACTCGAAAAACGGAGCTATAACGAAGGAGATATGAATTTTACGAGATTTCGATAATTAAATATATATTAAAAACTGTTTTTATATAACAGTTTATATAAACTATTTTGGCACAGATTTCTAGACAGTTTATAAACAATTTATTAAGATAGTTCATCTTGACACGATTTCATACATATAAAGAACTCAAAAAACAGACGTAAAACGAGAAAGTTATGAATTTTTAAAGATTTCAAAAACCATATATACTTTTTCACAGCTTTATTAAAACTGTGAAAAACTGCGAGAAACTGCAGAAATTGAAATCGGAGTTTTTGAGGGCTTTCGTGTCCGATTCGGCAAAAGTATAAAACTACAATGTTGTTCGGAATAACGTTTTACTATAAATATCATGTGTTTGGAGGCTAGAAGTCTATAGATATTTAACTAGAAAAAATTATAAATAAATAAAAAAAAAAAAAAGGGCCTAGATAACTTATATTAAAATTGTTTCTAAACTATTTTCCTGACATGAATAGTGTCGGTTCGTTTCAATAAAAACCTTACAAAACAATGTAACATTACTTATAAAATATTTATTCATGTTTTTAACCTTATAAATATTATTCTACAAAATGATTAAACTATTTATATAAAATCACTATATAAATAATAAAAATATCAAATCAAGTGTTATAAACAAATAATCAATTATTGAACAAAGATAATATTTTTACGGACACATATACTTGGACACTAATATATCAAGCTTGACTTAAATATTTTTCAACATTTATAAATTAAACAAAAACCTATTAGTGGCGAATAACTCAATAATTATATTGTTGTATTAATTTCAGTACACTATACTCTACTTCGACTTAAAAAAATAATTAGGTTGCGCATTCGTATCACTCGTAGAACGTTTCCACTATTTTATTTATATAATCAATTCATTCATTGAGGTGAGTTCATAGCCCCATTTTATACAATTACAATGATTTACAACTTTTGGGGTGAGAAACATGCATTGTTTACATCTGGACGCAAGTACACTTTTAAACAAATTACGAGTTTGCCTAAGTAGCGATAACCCACTATGCCTATGAATCATGAACTTTTAATTACTTAGTGTAAGCGCGAATGATATGAATAGATCTATTTGGGATTGACATCCCCGTTCGGGTGAGTAGCACTCACTAGGTTCGATGGATTGAACCAACGGACGTATACTATGACGGATTTGGAATGTTGTGGGTTGAACATCTACACGGGCATATTATTTGCATTAATTTGCAGACATACATGTTGTAGCTTCAGTGTCATGAGCTTAGGGAATCGTAATTACATTTTTGTGATATTGTAGGTGTTACATTGTCATACACTTTGAATCTTGCGGTCCTACTTTATATACATACATAAACTTGAATTCCCCAACTTATTGACGTTTTTTAAGCATGTTTTTCTCAGGTCAATAAGTGCACAACATGGATACATTTGGAAGCATCATTTTGAAGTCTAAATGCACTAAAGATTTACTGCATAAATAATTTGTGAACATTTGTTAAGTAATCAAAATCTTTATGTTTTCACAACAATGAACGATTAAAGCTTGGAGCTTTTGTAACAAACATTTCAGTCAATCAAATATATCTTTTTAAAACGACCCATTTTGAGGTCGTTCTCATATCTTGTGTTGTTATATTTAGAAGTAACACTTTCGGACCCTTATTCCGCTGCGACCTTATTTGGGGGTGTTACATATGGTAGGATGAACTTGAATAACATTGTTCTGTACATAATTCTTGAAAAGTTCTTCTATGATCTTGGGTGCTTATGCATCGAATTCATTGGAAAAAAGAGTAGGTAATTTAGATTGAAACGCATCTCGCTCTTGAATAACGGTGTCGGCCACAACTCTTTTCAAATTTCCTTCAATCAAATCATTGGTGGCTCTTTCAGCAAGTTGAGGTAGAATTTCATGAAGAACTTGATCAACTTTTCCACGAACTTTCTAGAATTCGTCTGCTGTACACAACGTTTTCGTTCCTTTTCCTTGATCATATATCCTTGACGCTTGCACATTCTATGAAGCGCTCCTGGAAGATGACTGTACTTGCTGGAAATACATCTTTTTTGTGTGGATCTTTAAATGTAGTGGCAGTTGAGAGTGATACATTGTCCGTCAATTCCTGAAAAATATTCTTATCCAAAGATAAGTTTATCCTATGGGATCTAGGTGTTGTAGGAATTGGTGTCTGCATCTTCTCAGTCCTGTTCTCCAAACTACCCATCTCATCATCTTTCTTCTCATCTTTCTTCTCTTCCTCATTTTCATCATCATCATCATTAACAACTTCTGGATGTTCCTTATGACTCCCGGGCTCTATCCTATTTCGGAATCATCAACATGATAATGAAGCATAGAATCAGCAAACTTATCAGCATATGATTCTTTATCTTTTTCACCTTCGACCACCAGTTTTTGTTTGATGGTTACTTTGAGCGATTTTCTTGGTGAACTTGTCTCTCCAGCGGTTTGCTTCCTTTTCTTCCCCTGAGGACTAGCAACTGTAAGGGTAGGTGTCTAATGGGCTCTAGGTGTAGTCCTATGAGTTCCTTGGGTAGAAACAACCGGTTGTGGTTGATTCATTGGAACATCTACTTTCACAAACACCGTCTTATACTCTGTATAGTTATCGGTGGCACGGATCTCTCAGTTAAGATGCAACTTGGAATCAGCATCTTGCAACTTGCACATTCCCTGTAGTATACACACTAAACAATGGAATATCATCCTTGATGGAATAATAATCCTCATCAATTCTTTGAGGAATGGATGGAAACTTCTTCATCAAATCAGTAACTATAAGCTTGGTGAAGCAAAGGTACTGGATGACATCCTTCTTCTGGAATACACAATTAATGAAATCCCACCAGAAAAGAGCATCATAGTTAACATGTGTACGTTGACCTAAAACATAAAAACTAAAGAATGTTGAATACTATGTTGATCCAGCACCAATGTCGAGTAGTCCCCCAGCAACGATTGAAACACCTTGAACAGGACTGCCACGGGTGAGCCATAAACTTCGTAAGAAGGCATCAGGACTTAAACAACAACACCATGATAAGCCAACCCACTTAAGAACGATTCAAAACACAAAGTTGACTCGAGCGAAACTGTCTTAATCCTGGAGTTTCCACTGGCAGATGAAGAGTATGACGAAACATATCCGCAGTGTAAGTTATCTCTTGAGTATCCAGCTTGAACTTGATTGTATCTTTAGTGTCACACACTTTGCTAACTGTCTTCCAGAATTGTTGTAGATAAACAATTAGAACTTCGACAGTAGCAGTGAGAGCATAGCTCAATGGATGATCAAGCAAAATTTGTCCCACAATCTTGCATTCTGGTGAGCATGGGATACTTTGAAGCACAACGTAGTTGTTACATCTTCCAATGAATTGAATCTTTGGGAAACAAGTGAGCAGCTGTAATGAATTGATGAGCCATGTTGGACTATAGTATGATTACACAGATGAAGTGATTTAGGTAGAAAAATGAGATAAAGTTTGTAGAATACACATTTATATAACATTTTTGTTTCTTTCCACTCTGTTTGTTTTATATGATTTGGCAATTCTTTTTGAGCATATTCTGATCATTTTCTTTCTCATGTGTCAATTCTTTCTTTTTCGATCACATGTCATACGCCTTATTCGTCTTATTTTTTTAATCTCATTTTTTATGCTTTGGCATTTCTTTTTCGAGCATACTTAGATTTTCTTTTTCGCGTATGAATTTTATCTTTCCTCATTAAAAAGCATTTGTGAAATGATAATCTTTCAAGAATAATAAAGATATACTCTGATTTTGAAAATACCAATTTGGCAAAAATACAAGTGGTGACAACCATTGATGTTTAAGAAATCCAAGAGTATAACTTTATATTCTCATAAAAAACTTTTTTGTAAAAGAATAACCACTTTTCTGACAACCAAGATAACATCATTCTTTGAATAGAAACATCTTGAGATAACATTTCCAAAATCACAAGTTTGCCAAAGATGTTTGAAAACTATGATTATACAACCGAACTAATGTAACAATAATTGTATGGTCACTAAGCCACTCACTCCTCATTCTGTTCAATGCAGAAAATGGCTGAAACCGGACGTGACTTAGACCATTTACCCAATTATGTACAATAGATAGTCATAAACCACTTTGAATGGTTTTTTAAAACATTCTTTTCAAAACTTATAAATTTTCCTTTGTTGAGACATGAGAATCCATGATCACAGACAGTTGAATCACCATGTTCATTCATTTTTTTAAATCATTTGAACCATTGATCACTAAATGAAAATTTAGCTAATAAAAACATATTCTTATATATGATATTTAGATGGTCAGTAAGAGTTGTCTCAATCATCAATACCAGTTAAATTTAGGAAACGGTCGTAACCGACAAACCAACTTCACCCAATTTTGGCCCATCTATCAATATAGTAACATGATTTTATAACCAAATGTATCATTGGTTTTTGTAAAATGCCATTTTGTTTAGCAATTAAGCCCACTTGAGTATTTGTAAAAAATTTAGTTCATTAAATTTGTTTTCCGAAACCCAAACTGAAAAAGCCCAATTTTTTTTTATGAAACCCATTTATTGGCCTAATATGTCATTTATGAAACCTTTCAGCTTTGGCCCGATAACCTTTACGTAACCATTTTGTGACTGGCTAGTTACGATTTACGAAACCATTTTAGTAAACCTTACGAAACAGAAACCAAAAACTTCACTATCATAAAACATAATTTAAACAATGAAATGATAATTCCTGAAATGCTTGTCCAGATTTTTTAGCTTAATATTAACCACTTTATTCACAGTTCAAGACTATTCTTAGTCTGAAAGCAAAATTCAAGTTTACGAACATTCAAGGTTACGAAATCCTCATGATATTTTAGTCCACAAATGATGTTATTCCTTGAATAATTCATACCAATCATGTTCTAATGATACTTAACTATGTTTTGCCTCATCAATTTATCAGTACAAACATTTTAATTTTTCAAAAACCCAGATCTACTACGAAACCTATGTAACAATAAGATTAAAAGCAAATAATCATAAAGAAATCAATAGATCACGTTTCCTTACGTTTGATTATCACTAAGACTGAAAAAGAATTGAATCGTTTGTTTCAAGTACGAACAGCTCAAAATTTCAAAGGATTTACGAAACCAGTTACTGTGTGTGATAGGTTATGTATGAAACCTGTTCCTTTTATACTTCCGAAAATAACTTTGCATTTTTGACATTTTCAGTCCCTCTAGTTACTTTCGAAAGCATTATTAGCCATACGAAACTATCTTTTGTAAAGTTTACATTTTCAGATCCCATCTAATTACTTTCGTAAACATTAATAGCCCATTACGAAACTATCTTTTGCATTTTGGCACTTTTAGTCCTTTTACTTTCTTTCGTAGAATTTAATACCTCAAAGAAATCATAACTCCCCCTTGGAGTTAGACCTATTTTCACAATAAACCTTTTGATTTATTTTGCAGTTAAGTTCTCATTTTTACCAAAAAAAAAATTCATAACTCCCCCTCGAACAAATATCCATTTGAAAATTCTTTTCTTTTGATAAAGATTTTGTTCAAAAAGAAGTTATTTTTGCTTTTGAGAACACATTTTTGATTTTCTGATGATGTAGTGACTGAAAATTTTATAACTCCCCCTCAGTAAGATATCTAATTAAAGAACTTATAGAGAGATAGTTAATTTTGCAGTTTTGAACACTCTTGAGAAGCTTTTGTAAATCTAGAATTTCATAACTCCCCCTTGAATAAATATCTAATTAAAGAACTTATTCAAAAGATTATTACTTTTTGCTATTTTTCCACACTTGAATTTTTTTCAAAACGAATGATTTATTAAAGATGTTATTAAAATAATCCTCATTTTGTGAATGGATTTAATTACAAACCACATATTTTAGCAGTGAAAGATCATTTTATGAATGATTTACCCCCCCTCAGTTCATGATACATTATTTTGCATTTAAAGAACCACTTTTGAGAAATACAATATCATGAAACTAATAAAAACGAAGAAGATATGTGTTTGCATCTTTAAGTTCAAATTTTATTTTTGAATGTTTTTGTTTTTCAAATTTTTATTTGTTTTTCATTTTTTGAAAAAGAAAGAAAATATTTTGGTTTTTTTTATGTATTTTGTTTTTGAAATTTATTTACAAATTGTTTTGATGTATGGTCTTTCATTCAAGAAGACAACTTTGCGAGATGTTCCAACTGAGTTGGAGTCATACATCGCATACCAATCTTGTGAACTAAAAACTCAAACCTTTCTTTTGGAAGAGATTTTGTAAATAGATCAGCAAGCTGGTATTCTATCCCGACAAAGTAAAGTTGAATTGTACCTTTTTTAACATGCTCCTTGATAAAATGATAACAGATGTTAATGTGTTTTGTTCGTGAATGTTGTACCGGATTGTAAGATGCGACAAATGCACTTTTTGAGTGACAGTACATTGGAATCTTGTTGTACTGAAATACCATTAATTTATGCATTGTTTACCTCACCAAATACTTGAGCGCAGCAGTAGATAAAGATACGTAACGAAGCTTCTGTATTTACATTGCTGTACAATCTTGCTTCTTAGACGACCAACTAACTAGCTTATCTCCTAGAAATTGAATGCCTCCAGATGTGCTTTTGCAATCATCATTACATCCAGTATGATCTTCATCTGAATATGCAATTAGCTCAAACCCGGAGTCCTTCAAGAACAGGATCCATGTTAATGGTTGTATTAGGTATTGAAAGATCCGTTTTACCTCTTTAAGGTGTTTTTTGTTGGGCGTAGGGCCTGATAACACTCACAAAACAAATGTCGCAAGAGTAATGCGTCCCTGGTCGACTAGCAGTGAGATACATAAGTCCCCCAATCATACTATGATATTCCTTGTAAATCCGCATCTAGTTTGACAGTAGCCATTGGTGTACTAACGGTATCACATTTTTCCATCCCATGTTTGTGGAAACCATATATCGTGTATCACTATTTTTTGTTTTAGACCTTAATCTAGGGATAATTAAAACATAAGGCGGAATATTCAAACATAGAATCAATATTATCATAACAAGGTTTTACCAAACATTCACCACAGCCCCAATATTATTTGATCAAGATAATACGGTTAAATCAATGAACTGTAACAGGGATCAAGGAAAACCTTGATTACCTTGAGGCTACACCAACTCTATAGACGTCTACATCTCTAACACTTTGTGTACACACACTTTTCTGGATGCATAAAACAATATGCCTATGATCTCTTTATATAGGGAGAGATCATGACTTACTAATAGTATTAATCAACATTAATTCTTTCCTATCAACAATTAATAGCATTAATAACTTGTCTTTATCCTTTTAAGCAAGTTATCAATGTTGTTCTTGTTTCCTTCTTTAAGGAGATCTTCTGAAATCTTACATCTTTTGAAGAATTCCTCCTTTGTCTTTTAAGTCCTTCTTGTTTCATCCTTGTTTTGTCTTATTAACTCAAATATAATTCCCAATAATCTTCCCCTCGTTGATAATGACAAAACCAAATAAGCACAAACTTCCCCTGAAGTTAATATACGAATGAAACTTCCCCTTAAACTACCAAGGATCTATAAGTTGCAAATCATCAAATCTTCTTCCCCTTTTTGTCATCATCAAATAGGAGACTAAAGTATGCAACTTTGATCTTCACAACTACGAACCAATATTACACTTCTAATTCAGCCTTCCAACAACTCAAATTGCCCACCATTACGCACCATAAGAAAAATGAACTTGAGCAGTAGAAACATAAACTAGCAGTAGTAACAAAGGCTAGCAGTAGTAATTGCTTCTAGCAGTACTAACTTCCTTTAACCCAAACAGTATTAACATAGGAAGCAGTATTAACTTTATTGAACCCGAGCAGTATTAACTGCTTAAAGTCAATAGCAGTATTAATATCATGAAGCAGTATTAAATTTTTAATCATAAGCAGTAGTAACTGCTTTTTAACGCTAGCAGTATTAACCAACAATAATAACAGTAGTAACTGCCTTTATACCTTAGCAGTATTAACTCATGACTTACTACTGTTCTTCCATACTAGGCAGCACAAAGTACATTAGCAGCATTAACTAAGTCGAGCAGCACTAATTTAAACAAACAGCAGAAACTATATCCAAGCTGCAATAATCTTCTTTAACAGCATTAACTTTGTATACAAATCCAACAGTAGTAACTGCTAACCCTAGCAGTAGTAACCATCCTATTACCAGTTGTATACTAGCTGATCTAGATCATTGCCTTGAAAGTTTCCATGTCTTCTGATTTAAGCACGATAATGATCAAGAATAACATTAACATCCTTCTCTTCCAAATCATGACCACCATAGATACCATCAGTGCAAATCCCAACTTTATACAATCACGGCTTATCAAGAAAACCCTAAAAGAGTTTGAATGAATTCATACCAAGCCGTGTATACACCACATCAGATTCGAATAAAAAAAGTATACAAACCCTAATTGTCTAGGGTTTTGATAGTTAGAAGACACCGATCAAAAGAAACCCAAATAAATACTAACAATAGCTTTACCAATCTTATTGCCATACCCAAAACAGTTGGAGAGACGATTATAAGCATCATTATAGCACTGAATCTTCAAAACCCCATAAAACTTTCTCCACACGATTTCTTGAAAATTAGGGTTTTTAGGGTTTCTTTAAAACCTTGTAGATCCTAGATCGAGAGCCACATGGCTCTGATACCAATTGAGAAGAATCGTTAAAGCCATCTAGGGTCGTTTTACAAATAACATCATAAACATGCAGCGGAATATAAAGAACAATGATGTTATTAAACAAGGTTTTATCATTCATACATTCACCACGCCTCAAATTCTATTTGATCAGAATAGAACAGTTACTCTAACTAGTAACAGGGTCAATTCGACCTTGAGGCTACACCAAAAACTACTAGACGTCTACATCTTTTCTGTGCCAATAAAAGTGTTGAAACTACTAGACGTCTACCAAGGCTCTGATACCACATGTTGAAACTAAAGATCGTTTAAGCTCAGGTTGTTTAGACCTTTATCTAGGATAATATCAATGTTCATAAGTTATAAAAACAAAGCGGAATAAGAACAAAGATATTCAACAAGGTTTACCATTCATACGTTTTCACCAAGCCCCAATTCTATATGATCAATTCTAGAACGGTTACAATCTAACAGGGATCAAAGATCCTTGGGGCTACACCACTTACTAGACGTCACATCTTTAACACTTTTTTGTGTACACATATTTTCTGGATTCTTCGTTTTCTTTGTATGCACTCCTTGGCCTCCCTGAGCTTGTGCATCGATCTGATCAAAGTGATCTTCATTAATATTTTTCATATCCTCCCCTGTTTGGAAGGATCCTCCAAATCATCTTCTTATGGGAACCCAAGCCATCACAGACTTGAATCTTCCTTGTGCATCAATGTAATCCAATCTTTTCAAAGTAACTGATGCACTGATGTTTTTAGATACATGATCTACCACTCTGTTCTTTGGCATCCAGACCCAACATGCTGATGCTTTAACAGCATTAAACCTATTCCTCTTGACAGCATTATGTGCATCCTTTGGCTTAGCAGTATTAACTGCTTTTATTCCAGACCTCATCAAAACAGCTTGTGGAATCATATTTCTTCTTGGATTGGAGTGAGTCATTCTTGTAGAATAGTGATCATTCACCCTCCTTGTATTTTTCCACACTGGTTTTATTATCCTTTTACCACAATCTTTCTTCAGATGGTCAAAACTTCCACAGACAAAGCATGCTTTATTATTCATCACAAAGTCACTTCCTAGCTGTTGGGACTTCAGATTATTCCAATTTCTTTGGTTTCCCCTAGGACCTTTTGATCGTGTTACATCTCAGCATACCTAATGTTTTCGTAATCTGTTTTTCTTGTGGTTTTTGGTTTTTTTTCTAACAAACATTAAACTTTAGGAATAGTAGGAAACAACAGTTTTCTTTTCTACCACAATAGGAGACTCAACTTCATCCTCATTATCAGAAACCCATTCTTCAATCAAAGGAGCATCAGAAAAATTTTTTAGTCTCATTTGAAGAATTTTCACAAACACTTTTATTGGCCCTTAATCCATAGACTTCAAATTCAGGTTGTTGAAACTCCTCAAGACCAGAATAAGACAGATCAAGCTTATTAGGTCTATTATAGATTAAAGGATGAGGTGGAGGAACTGCACTATATCCCAAACCCTTTTTACTTTTGTCAGTTATCTGACTTTCTAACAACTGATCTAAGTCTTTTGAGGCATTACCAAATTTCTCAATTTTAAGATCAATGGCATCTTTTTCTTGCTTAACTTTCTCAAACTCTGTTTTAAGCGTATTAATTTCATATTGTTTGATTCCTATTTCTCTTTTAAGGACATCAACTTCTTCACTAAAAAAGAACCTCATTCTTCCTATATGTGACAAGTTGTGCCTCAACAGTATCTAGTCCTCTTTTATAAGTGATTGCCTTAAATTCAGTTTCATGTTTTTTAGCAACTAAATCATCATACTGTTTCTTTAAAGTTTCATAGTTTTTCAGATAGATTTTTGAACAAGTTTTTACCTCAGGGTCCGAAGAATCCATAGGAGCCATCTCTTCCTTGTGAGTAAATGATTCTTCTTGATAGTTTCTTCTAGATCAAAGTTTCAGAACACAAGCTCTGATACCACTTGTTGATCCCAAGCCTTGATCGATTCTTTACCTTGTAAAGTGTATGTTACCTTGGATAAATCCAAAATAACAATGGTAGAGACTTTGTTTGTATATCAAAGTGTATGCGGAATCTACACTTCAATACTCTAGAAGTATTAATCAATGAAACAGTACTAAACAATGAACAATGAATAAAACACAAAATGCTTCAATATTATTAGATCAATAATACGAGTACTCTTGCTTAGTACTAGGGTTTACAACCTTGAAGCTATATGTTCTTTCTCTAAGATGTATATCTGGCTCTTTGTATATATAAAACCTTTAACCTAGGGGATTCCTTTTTGTATACCACTACAAGGAGTCCTTTACAAGATAACTACGAACTTTTAGGATCAATTACAATTATAATCATATACGTATCTTCCTAAAATATATAAGATATACATTCCATATTTATCTCTTTGATCATTCCTTAATCTCAAGTCAGCAGAATTAACCATCGAACAGTATTACTTTTCTTCTAGCAGTATCAAACTAACACTGGCACTACGAGTTTGTACTGACAAAAAAATGGCAAGGTTAATAACTCCAGTAGTATTGGTAGTTCTTCCTGGCAGTAGTAACTCTTGCTGAAGATTTTATTCCCAAACAACATTATTTTGAAGAGGTTTTAAAGATATGAATTTGGAGAAGTTGCTGATGATAGAGGTATGGCAAAATTTGAGGACTCATGCTGTTGAGGATTTCACAATCCGCGTTTAGGAAAAGCTTATGGTTGTGTAAATATTGACAATGATGATGATAAAAAGGATTGTCCGATTAAGAAGGTGGATCGAAAGGGGTCGAGGTACGTTGAATACAAGGCTATTAAGGATGAGGCGGGAAAGATTCATTTGAGGAATGACTTGGAGAAGTTGCCTGATGATAGAGGTTTCAAGGAATTTGAGGGCATGCCGGTTGAAAGTTTCGCAGCTACTTTGTTAAAAGGGTGTGGATGGAATGGAGTTGTGGGTACGAAAAAGAAGGATCGTCCAATTAAGCTGGATCGAAAGGGGTTGGGGTATGCTGAATACGAGGCGCAAATGATCAATGCAGTCAAGGAGGGGGAGGCAAATAAGGTGGTTATTAGGAGGAAAAGGAGTCGAGAAGAGGAGGATTTGTGGTTAGTTAGCGGGATTAGAGTGAGATTCGTAAGCCAAGAATTGAAAGATGGGAGTTTGTTTTTTAGGGAAGGTGTGGTTTTCGACGTTGTTGGTCTGACGGGTATGTGTGACGTGGAAATGGATGATACTAGGGAGGTTATAAGAGGTGTTCAACCCGAGTTTCTTGAGAATGTGTTACCTAGGGTCGGTGGCTGGGTCGTGGTTCTGTTGGGTACGTATAAGGGAACGTTTGGGACTTTAATCCGTACCGTAAGGATATAGAACGTGAAACTGCCCTTGTCCTTCATGCCGATACAAATGAGGTATTTCGTGTTAATTTTGAGCATATTGCTGAGTATGTTGATCATGATGATATTCATCATAATTTTGAATTGGATACTGATTTATAGAGATTGTACGAATACGATGTAAACTTTTCTTATATATGTAGTACTTTTTTTTCTACGATTTATTGTCTTGGTTAAATGATAGTTTTAGCTCCATGCATCTTCTAAGTTTATCTAGCAATTTTACAAAACTGTAATTTGCTTTCGTAGTTTTATAGGTGTCTGCAACATGAGTATTTCAAGAATAGAAGTGGATATACATGAGCTCGTCACGGGTCTGATGAAGAGAGTACATGTGACAGGGTCTGTGCTTTGCCAATGTTGAAAAAGTTCATATGATTTTTTATATCTTGCACATGGAAGGTGGCAATTGTGACCAATAATTACCTAGTTGATGGGTCGATTTGGTTTGTTAGAAGGAACGGGTCATCGGGTTAAAATTTGCTCAAATATAAAATAGTTTAGCTTGTTGCAGGTTTGCTGATTTCGCATGGATTTTGTTGTTAAAACAAGTATGAAATGATCCAGTTCTACTTGTTACGGATACGCCTATGTGCATTGCGACCAATACAATGATAGGGGCTTGGATTTCTGGTTATATTAGGATACCCACTGTCGTTCTATGTCCTCGGCCTCCTACATTTTTCCGGCGCCACATCAGCTTTCTTTCTCCGGCGACCTACATGCGACCTTTTGCCACTATGAGGTGAGCTTTATTTTTTTAACTTCAAATTTAAATTTCATTAATAATAAAAACATTACATAAATAATAAAAAATCATTACATTATAAATAAAAAAAACATTACATAAATGTTAAGGTTAACCACTGCCACTTCCAAGAACTGTATCTTTACGGAAAACCTCAATCACATTTCGCATTGTTATGTTAAGGTAATGTTGTGATGGTTTAGGAGTAAAAACAGAGACATTCGCGAGATATCATCTGCAGCTCCATACCAGTAATCATCAGGTTTCTATCTGATAGAACTCACCCACTCAAGGACTTTGTATGTATTGTTCCAGGTATTGTACTGATATTATCTTTCAGAGTCACATTTAGATCGCCAAGCATATGAGGAGAACAAGACTTCACTATTGCAACAACTTGTTCAAGTTTTTCCTTTTTCAGAAAGTTGTCGATGTCTCCCAAACATCCAGTTACAGTGCCACCAAATGCATTCACATAGTTAGTGGCGCTAACCCATGCCCCACTGTTAAAAATCTTATCCTCCTTGGGGGCCAGCTCGCACTTCCCCTCAACTCACCTTTTGCATATTTCTTGTGTCAACCATACTGGCCCCACTCCCAAACATCCAAGAAGAATATCTCTTTCTTTAAGCAGCTTGGCTTGCTGAACAATACCCGCAGGACCGGGTATTACCCTAACTGGATTTGGGGTTGAGGTAGATGGTTCAACATGTGTGCTACTAGAGAGTTGGACCATACCCGCTCAGGACCGGGTATGATGTACTTGCATTTGGGGTGTAAGGAGATGGTTTTCAACCTAATGCTCTTTAGAGGGTACGTAAACACGGGTGTTAAAAGGACGATCGGACTCATCTATATCTAGACTGGAATTCCATGGTTCATTTTCGATTATTTGAATTTGGAAATCCATTTGAGAGGGGTGGTAGAAGTTGTGTGATATAATGAGGAGCTGTGTGGTGGGTATTTTATAACTAAAAATTAGCCGTTAGAATTCAAAATTGATAAGATAATAACGAATTTAAAATAACAATTACTTATTTAAAACATTAGTTAAAAACAACATATAAAAACATTCAGATTAAAAATGTTTCTTGTTTATTAATTTGATGACTGTAATCTGACTCAATTTCACATCCTAAATTCCAAAAGGAATTCCTCATCATCAGCTTGTTTTTGCTCTAATCTTCTCTCTGTGCTTTTGCCATCCAATTTGCCTTGTTCTTCTAGTGTTTTCTCTTATGCTTCTTCATGTAGATGTAGTTGATGTAGCTCTTTCTCCGTAAGATATAAATCAGCCTATGATGACAAACAACATACACTTTCTTGTGAGCGGTAGTAGTATTTTTCCTGTAGCCAAGCAAACTTAGTATCCATTTGTTTTTCTAGCTTTGCCGCCTTTTTTTTATACATCAGAAGATCAACTCGTAGTAATCTGTTATTCGAACCTTCTTTTACGAAATGTCGATCAAAGAGTTCCTCACTTGTGAAATGTCAGTACATTTTCTCGTAAGCGTATGAATTTTCAAATTGCAAGGTAAATCCCTAGTCGCGTTTTAAGACCCCTTAGCTTCTTCAATAGTTTTTGAACAAAGCTTCGACTTCAAAGTCGGTATGTGGGAAAGCGAAATAAGCCATTTAAAAAAAGCGGATGTAAGTGTATATAAGAGTGTATAAAAATAGTAAATAAGTGGGTATTTTAGTGGAAGGGGTTTAAAATTTTAAAAATAAAAAGTTTTTTTTTATTAAAAGTTGAAAAATACTATTTTTAGTTCTATTTCTCTCGGTCGATAATTGTCGTGAGGACGACCAACATATGTAAAGGTCTCCGGCGACCTGAGCGGCGACCGACTCGCCACTATGGGGGCGACCGACTCCGATCGACGGCGACCGAGTCGGTCGACCGCCCCATAGTGACTAGCCTTAGAAGCAGAACGGATCAAGCGGGTTCAATGTGTCAAATGGGCTATGCTATGCACGCCTTAAAAACTACCTAGAACATGTTTGGCAACAAGCATTTTAGAGCGTTTTAGAGTAACTAGCGATTAGCAACAAGCGTCTTAAGTGCAAAACTTGTTTGGCGACAAACAACTAGGATTTAAATGTTGTGTAACTGCTCCTATTCGAAACTCTTCCAGAGAAAGTATTACTTGCCGCTAATGTTATGCTTATTAAATTACATATAAACACTCAAATATATTTAATCAGAATTGCTATTTTAATGTGTATATATTCTTTTACGTCATTTTACACTTTATAATTAAAACTACAACTATGTTATCACGTTTTATTAAAGCAAACAGGTTAGGGACAACTGCTAACTAAATATGCTACTTACTTCTTTGATACTCTTGCTAATGGTATGATCCGCCAAACTTACTCCTAATATATTATACAAGGTGATGCTAAATTTATCATATGTAGTAGAAATAACTCTCGTTAGATTTAAGAAACATCAAAAGTCTTAATCTACTAATCAAAATTTGTTGTTTTAACAAAAAGATTTGATAGACTATATTGTTAGCATAAGAATTTGCGTGTGTTTAGCGGGGTGGGTGAACATATTAAGAGAACAAGCTAAAGGTAAGAGGAAGGGTCTGGTGGCGGGTGGGGGCTGTCACATACCGACGTGGCTTGCATAGGCCTCGCACCACACCATGCATGCTCGCACCACTCAAAATCGTATATCTCGCCATAGCCACGACGTAGATAAGGACAAAAGGCTTAAACGGTTTGATTTTAAAATCTAGCCGTTGTGGTATAAAAAAAATTAAGAATTTTAAATTATACCATCTTTTATACTATAAAATACCACTCTTTTTTACCTCTATTCACTTTTAATCCCAAACACAAATGTACATATAACTTGTTAAGATTTTTAACGGGCTTGTTCACTTTCACATACCGATTCTGAAGTCGAAGCTTTTGTTCAAAAACTAATTAACGAAGATAAGGGTCGTCAGAACGCGATTCTGGATTTAGCCTAGCAATTTAAAAATTCATGCACAGCTAAAGACGATCTTAGAAATGCTTACGAGAAATGTAATGACATTTCACAAGAGAGCCGTGCTTTGATCGACGGTTTCTTTAAAGAAGGTTCTGCTAAAGATTACGAGCTGAATCTTTCTATGTAATGGAAGCTGGCAAAAAACTAGAAAAACAAATTTATGTAAGTAGCTTGGCTACTAGAAAAATACTCCTTATCGCTCACAGAAAGTGTCAGGTTGTTTTCGCTGTTCTTTTCATCACAGGCTGATTTATTATTCTTACCCAAGAAGAAAAGAGCTACATCAACTACATCATAGATGAAGAAGCCTTAAGAGAAACATGTCGAAGAACATGGAATGGCTGGAAAAACACGAGATGAGAAAATTAGGTAAAAACAAGCTGATGATGATGAATTCTTTATGGAATTTGGGTTGGTGAGATATGTTCACCCTACGAAGTCATAGATTAGGCACTATTTAGAGTAATGTTTTAATTGTTGTTCTTTAATGTAATGTTATACATAAAGTGTAATGTTTGACCTTCTAACGGCTAGTTTTCCGTTTATAAATACATTATCCATCTCCTCATTATATCACACAACTTCTTATCCAACTCTCCCAAATGGCTTCCAATTTCTATAACGAAAATGATCCATGAGAATACAGCCTTGATATAGATGATTCTAATCTCCATTTAACACCTGTTTTGCGTTCGTCTAGTAGCGCACGTGTTGAACCATCTCCATACACCCCAAATCCAGTTACATGTGGGTATTGTTAGCTCTCTAGTATCACATGTATTGAACCATCTTCCTCAACCCCAAATCCAGTTAGGATAATACCTTGTCCTGCGGGTGTTGTTCAGCGCGCCAAGCTGCTTAAAGAAAGTGTTTTTATTCTTGATTCGAATGGGGCTTTAATGTCGACCCAAGAATACATGCAGAAGGTTGTTGTGGATGTGGGTGAGGATGATAATTTTTAACAGTGGGGGTATGTTTTAGCGCCCTAATTATGTGATTGTACTGGTGGCACTATAACGGGGTGTTTGTGGGGACATCAATAACTTTCTCAAAAAAGGAAAACTTGAGCAAGTTGTTGCAATAGTCAAGTCTTGTTCTCCGAATGCGCTTGGCGATCTCAACGTTACTATGAAAGATCTCTCAGGAACAATACCTGGAACAGTACATCACAAAGTCATTGGTGAGGGTGGATATGCAAAGGATATTACTGTGGGAGCTGCTATGATACTTGCTAATGTCTCTATTTTTACTTCTAAACCATTAGAGCATTACCTTAACATTACAATGAGAAATGTGGTTAAGGTTTTCCGTAAGGATACAGTTTCATTAGTTTAACATTATTATGTAATGTTTTTTATAATATTGCATTTTCAACTTTCGTATTGTATTTTTGAATTTCGTATTGTATTTTTAAATTTATGTTTGTATTTTAAATTTTAATGAAATCATCTGTAATTCAAATGCTGAGTGGTGAAGGTGCATTGCCACAGCCTAAGCAACCAGCATTTTTTATGGAAAATCAATTACCAGCTGATCACTTCTCTCCAAGCACTTGTCCAGAAGGTTCAATCAGTGGTTTAACTATTACAGAGGTGGGTGCTCGATAGGAAGCGTAATTGACCTAAGGTGGATGCTGAACACGAAACGTACATAGCCCACATGACATTATTGTTTCATTTATTATTCAGCATGTGACTGTCTAGTAGCATTTATATAGCCGGTACATGTCAAGGTTGAGCGACACTAGCCAACTGGTTAAGTTTGAATTAAACTTCTGTATTAAGCATTTACTTACTATCCCAATTATACAAAAAAAAACCTGTTTTTGGTGGTCTCCCCATAAAGGTAAGCATTATAAGCGTAAAGATGCACAGCTTCTTATTAATCTGAATAAGACCGAAAAAATACAGTAATAAAAAACCAAACGAACTGTTTGTTGGTTTTCTAAACAACTAACTAATCACTTCATTCAAGAAACAGTAAAACATGTAATCAAAGCGGGTATTTGCCATCTCAGATGCATGTTATTGAAATATAAAGGATATGGTTGATCGATTAATCTCGCTTTCAAAGTAGGGGTGTGCTTTCAAAGTAGGGGTGTTATCAGGTCGGGTTGGTCTAGTTCGAGTCAATTCAAGTCGGGTCCACTCTAGCCATGTCCATATGGGTTCAGACCAACCCGCATATGACTAAAATGGTCATGGTCATAAAATTGTGTATGTGTACTAGTTTAGATACATAATTTAACTATCTATATCTATATCTATGCCAAAAGTTCAATATAGACCCAATATTTGTCATAGACCCAGTGAACCAATCATAGTCATTCATTTTTTCATCAAAAATAAAAAAACTCATTTTCCACTTCTTTTTTAAAAATTAAATATCTCACACACTGTTAATCGTTACGCAAAACAAAATATATCATCGCAACGAGAATTAAATTATCTTTCTATAGAGGGGCGACACTATGTACTTTCGACGAAGTTTTTTTATGATTTTATGAAGTCATATACGATTTTATGAAATCATATATGATTTATGAAATCATATATGATTCGTTATACGAATCATATATGATTCGTCATACGAATCATATATGATTTTCGCAATTCGTGACTGAAACAAAATTGAAAATTTTTTTGTCGGAATCACAAATCATATATGATTTTATGAAATCATATATGATTTTCGTAATTCGTGACTGAAAAAAAATATCGAAAAAAAGTTCCTCGAAAGTATATCGTGTCACCCGTGTACTGAAAGATAAAAAAAATACTCATCGCGATGGTGTATTTTTTGTCGTGTGACGATTTACCGTTTGTAATATATTTTATTTTTAAAAAAGAGGTGGAAAGTAGGTTTTTTTTATTTTTGATGAAAAAATATATGGTTGAGATTGATTCATTAGATCTATAACAAATAATGGGTATTTGTTTATCTTAACTCCTATATCTATATCTATACTACTATATATTTATATCTATATCTATACTTCTATACTACTATATAAAGCATTTATAATGTGGGACCCATTAAAAATTAAGATAAGGAGGTGCAATCTTGAC
>BQNB010101016.1:0-24572 GCA_026074375.1 Tanacetum coccineum | reverse complement strand
TATATGAAACCGAGAGTTTCGAACACATTACTTGTTTTACTTTGGACACAAGTATTGTTTTCTAAATTGTATGCTATCCTGATTATTGTCTGAATACTATGGCCTAAAAGCCACGAATACTGGTGCAAATCCCTTATAATTACGAATACTGGTGCAAATCCCTTATAATTACGAATACTGGTGCAAATCCCTTATAATTACGAATACTGGTGCAATTCCCTTATAATTACGAATACTGGTGCAATTCCCTTATAATTACGAATACTGGTGCAAATCCCTTATAATTATGAATACTGGTGCAAATCCCTTATAATTACGAACTCGGGTGCAATTCCCTTATAATTACGATTACGGCTTCGCTCGGGTGCAATTCCCTTATAATTACGATTACGGCTTCGATGTCATGAGTTTAGTGCAATAATACATGTTTTATATTTATACTTGGTGAATCTGATTCTCCCGTCTACAATACCTGTTTTGGACTACATAATACGTACTTAGTCTGCTGTTACTTAAATCTTGTGGTCCACTAAACTGTTTGATTTCATTAACATTTCTTGATTTATTGAATCACTATTTAGATTTCATAAATAATACTTTGAATTGTTGTAATGCTACTTTTTCTACTGAAACATTACTTAAATTATTTCAATACTGCTTTTACTTAAACCTATGAATTCACCAACATTATTGTTGATGTTTTAGCATGTATTTTCTCATGTTATTATTTTTGCTAGTGGAGCAAAGGGAGCATTTGAGTCGCGCGGATGTATATTTTGAAGGCTTAATAACTTGAGTACCATTCAATAAACATTTTAAAAAAAAATTCTACTACATTATAAATGGGACCCTTTGTAAACTCTGATTTTGATATATCGAATGCGAAATTTAATTTAAACGTCTCTTTTGAGGTCTTTTTCTGTGACTTGTGCGTATGGACTATGAAGTAGCACCCTATAGTGGTATTCCGATGCGTTGTTGTGATTTTGGGGGTGTTACATGGTTTAGTATTTATAAGGGTCAATCAAGAAAAGTTCAAGATTAGGGTTTCTTGGAAGATTAGGGTTTTTTAGTCTTGAAAGCTTGGATTTTGATTCTAAACTAGGGTTTAGAACGTGTCTCACTTCATCACACTTCATCTTAAGGTCATCTAAAAACCCTACACTCTTTACATTTGTGATTTTATGTGTATATAATGTCTATGTAGTAAATCACCATCTAGGAAATATATTAAGATGTAAAATGGATTATTACTCTTGATTATGGTTTGAAATACTTTTTCATATGCTATATTGATGTTAAAAACATGTTGGAATGAAACTATATACATTATACAAGTATGGTTTGATTTATAATAGTATATATAATTTAATTGTTTAAAAGTTTACTTATTAAAGTTTATAAATAAATAAATGTAAGGACTTGTTATTCTTGGACAAATGATGGACTAGAGAACTTAAAATATATGGGACTTGTAGTAGGAAATATTGTAGAGGACTTGTAGCCTTTTTATTTAAGGTTAAAACTTCTAAAAACAAGTTTATAAAACTTTATAAAAGTCATCAAACATTCTGATCAAAATTTGAAAAATAAATCATTTATTTTATATTTTATTAAAATACTACATGTCATGAGGATCATAGTCATATAAAAAACTCGAAAAACCGAGCTATAACGAAGAAGATACGTCATTTACAAGTTTACAATAATACATGCTTTTATTAAAATAATTTTATAAAACTAAATTACTGTTCACATCAGAAACTTTTTGAAAAATATTTTATCTAGATAGAACTTTTAATTACGAAGACGTGCTCGAAAGAATCACTAAAAACGGAATTAAAATGAGTAAGATATGACTTTTACGGGATTTTGATAATTAAATTTATAAAAATAATTTTATAAATAATCATGAACAGTAAAAACCATTGTTCATCAGTGAGTTAAATATATTAAAATGTAATATTTTGATACATTTTCTTAATACGAAACCATGGACATATAGAACGTCCAAAATGGACTTAAAACGAGAAAGTTACGACATTTTTACTAAGGCAATATTTATAAACATTTTAACTTTATAAATATTATTTCTCAATTACAATTAGATCGTGATGTAGCTATATATAATTATATATGGTATTAGTTATTCAAAGTACTTAGTACTCATACGACCTATAATTATTTAGGTTGCATTCAAACATTTACGTGACGCATTTTCATTCTGTGATTTACATTGTCGATTCATTCACTCAAGGTAAGTTTATAGCCCCACGTTTTACATTTATAATGATTTACATGTCTTGGGGTGAGAAATATGCATTGTTTTACAATTGGACACAAGTGGACATTTTTACATTATGATTACGTGTTTGCCTAAGTAACGATAACCCACTGAGCCCACTATCATGAACTGTCAATTACTGGATTGTAAGGGCGAATGTTATAAATAGATCTATTTAGAATTAACCTCCCCGTTCGGGTGAGTAGCGCCCACTGTGCCAGTTTGCCAGACAACGAACGTATACCATGTCGGATTTGGGATGTTGTGGGTTAGAACATCATCAAGGGTAATGTAGGCAATTTATATTGCAATTCACACATGTCGAGCTTTAGTTTCATGAGCTTAGGGAAACGTAATTACATTTTTGTAATGTTTGCATTTGTTGCATTATCATACACTTGGGAAATCTTGTGGTCCTACATTATACATTTTACAAACCTATGAATTCACTAACATTATTATTGACGTTTTGAAGCATGTTTTCTCAGGAGGTCAATGAGGTACAAGATAAGGGATACATTGATGGTCATATTTTGGAAGTTATGTGCATTAAAGATTTGGTCGCATTACATTTTGGGGAAATATTTGTTATGTGCTAGAATCTTTACCATTTGAACAATGAACAAGTGAAGCTATGGGCTTTTGTAACAAACAAATTGTTTAAATCGAATGTATCAGTTTTACGACTCTTTTTGAGGTCGTTCTCATATTTATCTTGTGCTATTGATCTATGAAGTAACGCTCCCATGACCCATATTCCTCTGCGACCCGATTTGGGGGTGTTACAGATTGGTATATAGAGCCAATGTTATATAGAACCAGGTCAAATATTTTTATTTGGACTAATACCGTTTTCAGACATTGCATTCATATGAAGGGGTTTTCACGGGACATGCATACACTATTGAGTTACATTAGTTGATTATACTAGATGCTTTCATGATTGATATACGTGTTTATAATATATATTACGTATAGTACGATAAGAGTCTTATATTAATACTTATATAAGCTACTTTTTATTGTCACAGATTTTGTCATGTCGGATTCAGAGCATTCCACGGTCACTTACACATCCATATCTAGTGATGATGGATCATTGGATGTAGGATCTCCGGGAGTCATTGTATACGGATACGATGGACTTCCCATGATGCCAGATGACCCTTATTCATACGTAGAGGCCGCTATGCAGGTACCACCTCCACCAGATTTTGTTCCTGAGCCTGTATACCCAGAGTTTATGCCACTTGAGGATGACGTGTTTCCAGCTGAGGAGTAGCCACTGCTTGCTGCTAACTCACCCACTGCTGATTCATCGGGTTATATTACTGAGTTCGATCCTGAATAGGACCCGAAGGAGGACGATGATGAGGATCCTGAGGAGGATCAAGCTGATTATCCTACTGACAGAGATGATGAGGAGGAGGAGGAGTCCTTCGGAGACGATGCTGATGACGAGGAGGAGGACAAGGGCGAGGATGAGGAGGAGGAGGAGCACCTAGCTCCGGCCGACTCCATCCCACCACCCCAGACTTGTACCCATGGGGCTCGGATGACCGTCTGACCACAGCCTCCTATGGAAGCATCTACTGAGGCACTGATAGCTGTTGTTGCCGCTACATTACCTTTACCATCACCTCCACCATCACCACTTACACCATACTCATCACCACTACCATAGATACCATCTCCACCACTAACAGTATCATCACAATTACCTATATCACCTCCACCACTACCTATTAGTCCTACTCATCCATTAGGCTACAGAGTTGCTATGATCTGGTTGAGAGTCGAGTCACCATCTACTTCCCATCCACTACCACTACCACCACCTATTGTACTTCCACGTAACAAAGCATCTATGGTCATGATGAGAGATGCCGCACCATCCACATACTGTTTAGCACCTCCATTAGAGACACCACCACTTCTACCTATACTATTACCTACATCATCACTACCTTTGCTTCTACCCTCTACTGACTGTAGAGCGGATGTTCCCGAGTTTATGTTACTGCCTTGGAAGAGATTGTGCATTGCTCCCGGTCCCAGGTATGAGATCGGGGAGAGCTCATCTGCTCCTACTGCTAGGTCTACAGGAGGCTTTAGAGCAGATTATGGTTTTGTTGCCACCTTGGATGCTGAGATTAGGCGTAACCTGGATAGGGAGATAGGTTACGGGATTACTGATGTTTGGGAGGATCCATATGAGATTGCAGAGGAGATACCAGCGACTGATGCGGCAGAGTTAGGTAAGAGGATGACATATTTTGTCACCACTGTTAGGCAGGATATTGATGAGATCTATGTGCGACTTGGGGATGCATAGGATGAGAGATCGGTGATGAGAGGTCAGCTCAACTTACTACGTAGAGATACTCGCTTCCATGCTCGCATGGCTAGACTAATGGAGGGTGAGGCCATAGCTGCCCGAGAGGCATGGGCATAGTCTATGGATGCTAGTGATACGACACGTTTTGAGGTTAGAGCACTACGGACTACGGTTTTAGCACAGCAGAATAAGATTGGAGATTTGCGGCAACAGGCCGCAGACGACAGGCACAGCTCGTGGAGGCACTGACTCTGCTGAGGACATTGCAGACTCAAATGGTAGCACTATAGAGTCAACAAAGACCTACTAGAGATCCAACACATCCTGATGTACCAGAGGAGGCCGGTAGTAGTTCTTAGATCTAGTTATGTCTTAGCTATTTTGTATAGCCTACTAAGTATTACGGGCAACTCCCAGCTAGTATGGCTCTAGGTTTTAATTTCATCTTGTAACCTAATGGTAGTGATCATTTTGTAACCGAACCGGTCATGTATGTTTTCCAGATTATATATAAAATGGATGTATTATGTCATGTCAATGTGATCTGAAAGTTTACTATATACCTCTCTTGTGTTGTGATCTCACTTTATTTATTATGTATATGTTATGTCGCAGTTATGATTGTATAAAATCTAACGTGTATTATATTTTCTTGTAATTTAAAGAAAATAACTCCAAGGAAAGCACCCAGAACCAGAACCACCCCCGCCACTACCACTGCCACCACCCCAATGACTGATGCTGCTATCAGGGCATTGATATCCCGGGGCGTGGCTGATGCTTTGGTTGAACGTATAATTCAAAGAAACAATAACCTCAATGGCGATGGAAGCCAAGGTTCTGGATGTGTTATTGCAAGACCTGTGCACCCTACTCGTGAGTTCACTTACACTGACTTTCTTAAATGTCAACCCATGAACTTCAAGGGTACTGAAGGAGTTATTGGTCTAACTCAATGGTTTGAAAGAATGGAGACTATCTTCAATATCAGTAACTGTGCAGTCGTGAACCAAGTTAAGTTTGCTACTTGCACCCTTCATGGTGTTGCCTTAACATGGTGGAAATCCCATGTCAAGATAGTTGGTCAGGACACCGCTTACGGCGTGCCTTAGCACACACTTATGAAAATGATGACTGCTAAGTACTGCCCTCGAAATGAGATCAAGAAATTAGAGATGGAGATCTGGGAGTTGAAGGTGAAGGGTATTGACTTGGCAAGTTATACCCAACGCTTTTAGGAGTTAGCTTTGTTGTACGGGAGGATGTTTCCCGAAGAGTCTGATAAGATTGAAAAGTATGTCGGCGGTCTTCCTAACATGATACATGGGAGGGTAATAGCGTCTAAGCCGAAGACAATATAGAATGCAATTGAGTTTACAACTGAGCTGATGGATAAGAAAATCCATACTTTTGTTGAGCGTCAGATTAAAAACAAAAAGAAGCAAGATGATAATCAACAACAACAAAACAAGAAGTAGAACACTGGCAAGGCCTACACTGTTGGGCCTAGTGAGTAAAGGGGGTATGGTGGATCTCTGCCAAAATGTTCCAAGTGCAACTACCATCATAATAGTCCATGTGCACCGAAGTGCCACAAGTGCAACAAGGTTGGCCACCTGGCCTGTGATTGCAGGAGTTCTAGCAATACTAACACTGGTAACAATCAGAGAACCAATAGGGCTAATCAAAGGGGTAACGGTTTCTATAAATGTGGTGCTCAGGGGCATTTTAAGAGGGAATACCCAAAGCTAAAGAACAACAATTGTGGTAATCAAGGTGGAAATGGCAATGCTCCAGCAAAAGTGTATGTGGTGGGCAATGCAGGGACAAACCCGGACTTGAACATCGTTACGGGTACGTTCCTTCTAAATAAGAACTATGCTTATATCCTATTTGATACTGGTGCCGATAGGAGTTTTGTGTCTACTGCATTTAGCTCCCAAATTAATAACACACCAACTACATTAGACTATTATTACGATGTTGAACTAGCTGACGAGAAAATAATTGGGATAAACACTATCATTCGGGGTTGTACATTGAACTTCTTAAATCATCCATTTAATATTGACTTAATGCCCATAGAACTTGGTAGTTTCAACGTCATAATTGGTATGTATTGGTTGGCAAAGTACCATGTTGTCATTGTTTATGCCAAGAAAATCGTTCGTATTCTCTGGGGAAATGAAACGTTGATTGTTCGTGGTGACGGAAGCGACTGGGGAAACGAGACCTGTTTGAACATGATCTTGTGCACTAAAATGCAGAAGTACTTGCTAAAAGGATGTCATGTCTTTTTGGCACATGTTACTACAAAGGAGACTAAAGACAAGTCAGAGGAGAAGTGACTTGAGGATGTGCCAATCATTCGAGATTTTCCTAAAGTATTTCTCGAAGACTTTTCGGGTCTTCCTCTGACTCGACAAGTGGAATTTCAGATCAATTTGATACCTGGTGTTGCACCTGTAGCACGAGCACCTTATCGATTAGCTCCGTCCGAGATGAAAGAGTTATCGGAGCAACTGCAAGAACTATCTGACAAAGGCTTTATAAGGCCCAGTTCCTCACCTTGGGGAGCTCCGGTCTTGTTTGTCAAGAAGAAGGATGGATCATTTTGAATGTGCATCGACTACTGAGAACTGAACAAGCTAACAGTGAAGAATCGTTATCCACTCCCAATGATCGATGATTTATTTGATCAACTACAAGGATCCAGCGTTTATTCTAAGATAGACTTGCGATTAGGTTATCATCAGCTTCGAGTACGTAAAGAATATATTCCGAAGACGGCATTCAGAACTCGATATGGTCATTATGAGTTCCAAGTTATGCCATTTGGTTTGATGAACGCACCGGCGGTATTTATGGATCTCATGCATCAGGTGTGCAAGCCATATTTGGATAAGTTTGTGATTGTCTTTATTGACGATATCCTTATCTATTCAAAGAACAAGAAGGAACATGAAGAACATCATAAGGTAATTCTGGAATTGCTTAAGAAAGAGGAGTTGTATTCTAAATTCTCTAAATGTGAATTTTGGATTCCCAAGGTACAATTTCTCGGTCATGTAATTGATAGTCAAGGCATTCACGTGGATCCCGCCAAGATCGAATCCATAAAAGATTGAGCATCTCCTAAAACACCAACGAAGATTCGTCAATTTTTAGGTCTTGCTGGGTATTATCGAAGATTCATTAAAGGATTTTCGAAGATGGCCAAGTCAATGACCAAGCTTACTCAGAAAGGAGTTAAGTTTGATTGGGGTGACAAGGAGGAAGCCGCCTTCTAGTAAATAAAGTAGAAGTTGTGCAGTGCGCCAATTCTGGCTCTACCTGAAGAAAGCGAGGATTTTGTAGTTTATTGCGATGCTTCGCATAAAGGATTGGGTGTTGTATTAATGCAAAGGGAGAAAGTAATTTCTTATGCGTCACGCCAATTGAAAATTCATGAGAAAAATTATACGACTCATGATTTGGAACTTGGATCGATAGTGTTTGCTCTTAAAATTTGGAGACACTATTTGTATGGAACCAAGTGTACGGTGTTCACAGATTACAAGAGTTTACAACACATTCTTGATAAAAAGGAGCTGAACATGAGGTAACGTCATTGGTTAGAGTTGCTCAGTGATTACGATTGTGAAATACGTTGTCATCCGGGGAAAGCAGACGTAGTGGCCGATGCCTTGAGCCGTAAAGAACATAATAAGCCATTACAGGTTCGAGCCTTAGTCATGACTATTGGTTTGAATCTCCCCAAACAAATTTTGGAATCTTAAATAGAAGCACAGAAACCAGAGAACTTCAAAAAGGAAGACGTAGGAGGTATGATCAGGAAGGATATACCGAAGGAAAAGTTGGAACCCCGCGCCAATGGAACTCTATGCTTAAATGGCAAGAGTTGGTTACCATGTTATGGTGATTTAAGGACTGTGATCATGCACGAGTCCTACAAGTCAAAATACTCTATCCATCCGGGTTTCGACATAATGTATCAGGACATGCGGAAGCTATATTGGTGGCCCAATATGAAGGCCAACATCGCCACCTATGTTTGCAAATGTTTGACATGTGATAAGGTCAAGGATGAACACCAAAGGCTATCGGGTTTGTTGGTGCAACCCGAGATACCTCAATGGAAGTGAGATAATATCACTATGGATTTTATCATGAAGCTTCCTAAGTCATCACAAGGTTATGACACCATTTGGGTGATTGTTGACCGACTTACTAAATCTGCAATCTTCTTACCAATGAGGGAAACTGATCCCATGGATAAATTGGCGAGAATGTACCTAAAGGAGGTATTCATGAGGCATGGAATACCCGTCTCAATCATTTTTGATCGTGACGGTAGATTCGCATCAAATTTCTGGAGGTCATTTCAGAAGGCTTTGGGTACTACATTAGCTATGAGTACTACATATCATCCAGAGACCAACGGACAAAGTAAGAGGACTATTCAAACTCTCGAGGATATGCTGCGTGTTTGTGTGATCGACTTTGTAAAGGGTTTGGGTTAAACATTTTCCATTAGTTAAGTTTTCATATAACAATAGTTATCACGCTAGCATCAAGGCTGCACCATTTGAAGCACTTTACGGTCGAAAGTGTCGTTCACCTGTTTGTTGGGCCGAGGTTGGAGAAGTTTAACTCACCAGTCCAGAAATAGTTCAAGAGACAACCGAGAAGATCATCCAGATCAAACAAAGGATTCAAGCTGCTCGTGATCGAAAAAAGAGTCACGTCGATTTAAAGCATAAGCTGATGGAATTTCATGTTGGAGATAGAGTTATGCTTAAGGTTTCACCTTGCAAAGGGGTCGTACGTTTTGGCAAACGGGGGAAGTTAAACCCCAGGTATGTTGGACCATTCAAGTTGTTGGAAAGTTTGGATCCGTTACTTCCAAGCTTGAGCTTCCTCAAGAGTTTAGCAGGGTTCACAGTACGTTTCATGTATCTAACTTAAAGAAGTGTTATTCCGACGAACCATTAGCCATTCTGTTGGATGGAATTCATATTGATGATAAGCTCCATTTTGTAGAGGAGCCCATAGAAATCATGGATCGAGAAGTCAAACGGTTAAAGCGAAGCCGTATCTTAATTTTCAAGGTTCGGTGGAACTCTAGGAGAGGTCCTGAATTCACATGGGAACGTGAGGATCAATTTCGAAAGAAATATACACATCTCTTCACGAAAACCGCACCGTCGACAAGTGCTGCGTCTTAAGCCTTTAGGACAAGGCTCATTTAACGGGAAAAGACTATAACACCCCGTGTTTTCAGGTCATTTTACGACGTCATTTATTTCACTATTTATTTTTAGTCTCGTACGCGTTGCTTTTAATTCTCATCATATAGTTAAATCACGTAAGCTAAAAATTATCATTCAACGTAAACGGGCATCAAACAATTAAAGGTTTACGTCAAGCAAGTGTTAGATGATTATTTGGAGGATAATTATTAACTTTTCACATTTTATTTTTATTGGTTACGTAAAGTGTTTACGTTTCGCGATAAAATATATTTATGCATTCACGGAATCACCAAAACTTATCTACGCTTCAACAAATACCCATTATTATACCCAATACTCAAAGTTTTATAAAACTTCACCCATATTTATAATGTTAGCCGAATTTTACTTACAAGAACCAAATGCTACAAGTATACACTTCTACACTTAAAACTACATCCTAAAACTACAAGTAATACAAGTATTCAACACAAAATGTCAAGACTTATCTTAGTCCTTTCCCCCCCCCCTAAATTTCGGCATATCATACATCAAAGGGACCAAGAGAACACCAAAATGTTAAGACTTTATTCTAACACCTAAATCATTATGCCTAGTACTTGACTAGTGATCTTGGACAAAGTTCTTCCACTATTCCATCTACCCTTGTTCAACCGAACCCCTTTGTTTCTACAAGGCATTGGACTTCCTAATAGTAATTTGACTTGCCTTGGTATATATATACATGCTACTAGTTAGTTTAAAACACACATACACAAATTCCTTAACCAAAAACTTTACACACTCTCTCCTTTGCCTCTCCCTAGCCACGACTCACACACAACACTAATAAAACATCCATATAATTTTTTCTTTTTTACCAAGTATTAAGGGTTTAGTATCATATCTATACATTTCTAAGGGTGTATTGAATGCTTGGTTTAGTATTTAAAAGGGTTAATCAAGAAAGTTTAAGAGATTAGGGTATCTTGGAGATTTAGGGTTTTTGTCTTGGAAAGCTTGGGTTGATTCTATACTAGGGTTTGAACTGTAGTTCTTATTCATACTTCTCATCTTAAAGTCATCTAAAAACCCTACACTCTTTATCTTTATGATTTATGTGTATACAATATTTATATAGTAAATCACCATCTAAGAAATATATTAAGATGTAAAATGGATTATTACTCTTGATCATGGTTTGAAATACTTTTTCATATGCTATATTGATGTTAAAAACATGTTGGAATGAAAGTATATACATTATACAAGTATGGTTTAATTTATAAAAGTATATATAAATTAATTGTTTAAAAGTTTACTTATTAAAGTTTATAAATAAATAAATGTGAGGACTTGTTATTCTTGGACAAATGATGAACTAGAGGACTTAAAATATATGGGACTTGTAGTAGCAAATATTTTAGAGGACTTGTAGCCATTTTATTTAAGGTTAAAACTTCTAAAAAGAAGTTTATAAAACTATATAAAAGTCATCAAACATTCTTATCAAAGTTCGAAAAATAAATCATTTATTTTATGTTTTATTAAAATACTACATGTCATGAGGATTGTAGGCATATAAAGCACTCGAAAAACCGATCTATAACGAAGAAGATACGCCATTTACAAGTTTACAATAATAAATGCTTTTATAAAAATAAATTACTGTTCACATCAGAAACATTTTGGAAAATATTTTATCTAGATAGAACTTTTAATTATGAAGACGTGTTCGGAAGAATCACTAAAAACGGAATTAAAATGAGTAAGATATGACTTTTACGGGATTTCGATAATCAAATTTATAAAAATAATTTTATAAATAATCATGAACAGTAAAAACTATTGTTCAGTGAGTTAAAAATATTAAAATGTAATATTTTGATACATTTTCTTAATACGAAACCGTGGACATAAAGAACGTCCAAAACGGACTTAAAACGAGAAGTTACGTTCATTTTTTCTAGGCGATATTTATAAACATTTTAACTTTATAAATATTATTTTTCAATTACAATTAGATGGTGATGTAGCTATATATAATTATATATGGTATTAGTTATTCAAAGCTTGGTTTAAAATTGCGTTTTGCGATCCAATGCGCTAAATGTCCCAAAAGCCATTGCGTGATCCGTGATGCGAAATGCAGCGGCTAATTTGGACGCGATGCGTTTAGTATTAAAAAAATATGCGAAAAATATTTATACATAGTATATTCCCCCAGTTACCAAGTAATTGCAATAAATTTACAAAATAAGTTACTAGCATATTGAATTTAGGCCAACAATCTATTTTTATAACAAATAAAGCGAAAGCAAAGCTTGACATAAAACACTTAGCAAAACCAAAGATACTATATTTTCGTTATTGTGTTTGGTTTAAACGTCTTTTAACAAAGATTTATTTTAAAAGGTCAGCTTATAATATATGTGGGATATCTTTTATATGTTTAATTGGAGTATATTGAACTAAATTCTAGATTGCGACAATTGCGACCGTTGCTAGCATTACATAAATTGCGATATAATGCGAACGCATTACGGGATGGCCTTGCATTAGGCACCATGATGCGAAATTTTAAAAGCAATGCAATAATGCGTGTAATTTGTGCAATGATGCGCGCATTTTTAAACCAAGATTCAAAGTACTTAGTACTCATACGACCTATAATTATTTAGGTTGCATTTGGGAAATTTACGTGGATGAATTTTCATTCTGTGATTTCAGGTCGATTCATTTCACTCAGGTGAGTTCATAGCCACACGTTTACATTTATAATGATTTACAAGTTTTGGGGTGAGAAATATGCATTGTTTTACAATTGGACACAAGTGGACATTTTTACATTATGATTACGTGTTTGCCTAAGTAACGATAACCCACTGAGCCCACTATCATGAACTGTCAACTACTGGATTGTAAGCGCGGAATGGTTATAAAAGAGATCTATTTGGGATTGACCTCCCCATTCGGGTGAGTAGCGCTCACTGTGCCGGTTTGCCAGACAACGAACGTATACCATGTCTTTCCCGGGCGACATGTCGCCCGGGAAAGATTTTATTAAATAAAAAATATATTTATATACTTATGTTTTTTATAAATAAAATATATATAAATAATAATTTTAAACAAAAATTATATATTTTAGAAAATATATAATTATTTTTTTATAAAATAAATAATTATTATTTATAATTATTTTTATAAAATATATAATTATTATTTATAATTATTTATTATAATTAATTTTTTTAAGTATGCGCGTATCTCACACGCGCATGCCTCAACAACACTGATCGAACACCTAAAATTTTCATCGGCTCAATTGTCAGTGTTTTTGGAGCACAAACAAAAACACTGCTCAGTTTTTGATCGTAAGCTACTACATTCTGGTAAATATTTCATCCTTGTTATTTTTCTCATACCTTAAACCCCTGTTTACATTAACAAACCGTTTTGTATTGTGTTTGTAACTGGTATCGTTGTACATTAGATGTTCAACGGATGAGTCGATATGTTATCGTTGTACATTAGATGTCCAACGGATGAGTCGATATGTTATCGTTACACATTAGATGTTCAACGGATGAGTCGATATGTTATCGTTACACATTAGATGTCCAACGGATGAGTCGATATGTTATCGTTGTACATTAGATGTTCAACGGATGAGTCGATATGTTATCGTTGTACATTAGATGTTCAACGGATGAGTCAATATGTTATCGTTGTACATTAGATGTTCAACGGATGAGTCAATATGTTATCGTTGTACATTAGATGTTCAACGGATGAGTCGATATGTTATCGTTACACATTAGATGATCAACGGATGAGTCAATATGGTATCATTGTACATTAAATGTTTAACGGATGAGTCAATATGGTATCGTTGTACATTCGATATCCAACTGATGAGTCGGTATGTTATCGTTGTACATTAGATGTCCAACGGATGAGTCTATATGTTATCGTTGTACATTAGATGTCAAACGGATGAGTCGATATGTTATCGTTGTACATTAGATGTCCAACGGATGAGTCGATATGTTATCGTTGTACATTAGATTTCTAACGGATGAGTCGATGTGTTATCGTTGTACATTAGATGTCCAATGGATGAGTCGATATGTTAACATTACAGATTAGATGTCCAACGATGATTGTCCTATCAAAGGTAGCAAAACTACTTAGAAATCACCCATAAGTAGCTAGAACATGATAAGTACTACTTAATTCATTACATAATTAACTAGTTAACATAGATAACACATACAAAATCAGTCGTAATCTCCGATGAATTATCTCCTTCTTGATCTTCCTCTTCGCGATGATTCTCTGCTATCATTGTATATTAAATGTCCAACGGATGAGTTGATATGTTATCGTTGTACATTAGATGTTTAACGGATGAGTTGATATACTATCGTTGTACATTAGATGTCCAACGGATGAGTCGATATGTAATCGTTGTACATTAGATGTCCAACGGATGAGTCGATATGTTATCGTTACACATTAGATGTTCAACGGATGAGTCAATATGGTATCGTTGTACATTCGATGTCCAACGGATGAGTCGATATGTTATCGTTACACATTAGATGTCCAACGGATGAGTCGATATGGTATCGTTGTACATTCGATGTCCAACGGATGAGTCAATATGGTATCGTTGTACATTCGATGTCCAACGGATGAGTCGATATGTTATCGTTACACATTAGATGTTCAACGGATGAGTCAATATGGTATCGTTACACATTAGATGTTCAACGGATGAGTCAATATGGTATCGTTACACATTAGATGTTCAACGGATGAGTCAATATGGTATCGTTACACATTAGATGTTCAACGGATGAGTCAATATGGTATCGTTGTACATTAGATGTCCAACGGATGAGTCGATATGTTATCGTTGTACATTCGATGTCCAACGGATGAGTCGATATGTTATCGTTACACATTAGATGTTTAACGGATGAGTCGATATGGTATCGTTGTACATTCGATGTCCAACGGATGAGTCGATATGGTATCATTGTACATTCGATGTCTAATAGATGAGTCGATATGTTATCGTTACACATTAGATGTTCAACGGATGAGTCAATATGGTATCGTTACACATTAGATGTTCAACGGATGAGTCAATATGGTATCGTTACACATTAGATGTTCAACGGATGAGTCAATATGGTATCGTTACACATTAGATGTTCAACGGATGAGTCAATATGGTATCGTTATACATTAGATGTCCAACGGATGAGTCGATATGTTATCATTGTACATTAGATGTCCAACGGATGAGTCGATATGTTATCGTTACACATTAGATGTCCAACGGATGAGTCGATATGGTATCGTTGTACATTCGATGTCCAACGGATGAGTCAATATGGTATCGTTGTACATTCGATGTCCAACGGACGAGTCGATATGTTATCGTTACACATTAGATGTTTAACGGATGAGTCAATATGGTATCGTTACACATTAGATGTTCAATGGATGAGTCAATATGGTATCGTTACACATTAGATGTTTAACGGATGAGTCAATATGGTATCGTTTCACATTAGATGTTCAACGGATGAGTCAATATGGTATCGTTACACATTAGATGTTCAACGGATGAGTCAATATGGTATCGTTGTACATTAGATGTCCAACGGATGAGTCGATATGTTATCGTTGTACATTTGATGTCCAACGGATGAGTCGATATGTTATCGTTACACATTCGATGTTCAACGGATGAGTCAATATGGTATCGTTGTACATTCGATGTTCAACGGATGAGTCAATATGGTATCGTTGTACATTAGATGTCCAACGGATGAGTCGATATGTTATCGTTGTACATTCGATGTCCAACGGATGAGTCGATATGTTATCGTTACACATTTGATGTTCAACGGATGAGTCAATATGGTATCGTTGTACATTCGATGTTCAACGGATGAGTCAATATGGTATCGTTGTACATTAGATGTTCAACGGATGAGTCAATATGTTATCGTTGTACATTCGATGTCCAACGGATGAGTCGATATGTTATCGTTACACATTAGATGTTCAACGGATGAGTCAATATGGTATCGTTGTACATTCGATGTTCAACGGATGAGTCAATATGGTATCGTTGTACATTAGATGTTCAACGGATGAGTCAATATGGTATCGTTACACATTAGATGTTCAACGGATGAGTCAATATGGTATCGTTGTACATTAGATGTCCAACGGATGAGTCGATATGTTATCGTTGTACATTCGATGTCCAACGGATGAGTCAATATACACTACAAAAAAAACGTCATTTGGTGACACACAAAAACTGCCACTAAAGGTAAAATAAGTGCCACCAAAGGTCTTTAAGGGAATCACTGGCAGAAAATATAAGTGTCGCTAAGTGCACTGCCACTATAGGGATTTAGTGGCACTTTTTGATGTGTTGTTGCAGACATTTTGTGCTTTAGTGGCACTTTAATATTTGTTACTGAATAGTCATGGAAGTTTGTGGCACTTTCTTTATGCCATTAGATGCATGAAATTCCAAACACCAAACTGGTTTTAGCGACTAATAATGTGTGCATCAAGGACAATGGATTTGTGTGACCATGCCATTTCTGTTTTTCAAAAACATTTTTATCAGTAAGCAAATTACTTTTAGCCATAGGAACTGAATACAAATTTTTTATTACATTTCATAATAATCATTCAACAACATTCTTTGATATACACGAAAAATATCCAACAAAACTAATAAAAAAAGTTCTAAATATTCGACAATTGATCACATAAATGAACCTATAACTACATAAAGTAACCACAGCTTGTCAAAGGTAATGAGCGCCCTCATACATATTCGTGGCACATCTGCAAACAAAATAAACAAAATAATGCACTTATTAGACACTCGATAAAGAGGCACTGCACATATCAAAATGGTTTAATCAAGAAATTGAAGCACAAGAGTGACAGAGATAGATGCTCATATGTAGTAATACTTAAGAATGCCAATTACTTTCCTATATTCTACCATCAAGAGAAGGATTAGCTTAACACCGATATGAGAATACCAAAATTTGGGTCTAACTCTGTTATGTCCTTGATTATAAATTATTACTCTCAAAACATTAGTAAAAACGTACCTCCAACACAACACCGTACTACATATATCCCGTTTAACAAGATCGTTGCCAAAAAAGTGATAACCTGTAAACATACAACTGTGAACACCAAAGACTTAAAGGGAAAGAAAAACTTCTTGTTTAGGTTCAAATAGGTTTACCATTGTTTAGATAGTCAATCCACAACGACAAGTATATCTCGACATTAAGTTTTTTAGATAGACAACCTTTCATCTCTACAAGAACAAAAAAGACTTGAATTAACAAAACATAATAAGTGTGGTACATATTGAGTTTAACCTCATTACATCTATAAGACACATCAGTAAACTCTGAATATTCTGGAAAATATGTTGTCAATGGACCATACCTTATTAGTAGCGTGTTTTAAGGCTTCAAAATCTCTAAGGCGCCAAAGTTCCTTTGGAGAATAAATGAACATCACAAATCGAATGGATCTGAAAAAGAGCATGCTCAAAACATAAGTTGTCAAGATAAGAAGTACACAATGCCTAAGTAAATAAAATTCATGACAAGTCCTTTAACATTCTTTTCAAATTATAAAATTGACATGAGAGTAGGACAAGAAACATGGTACATCTATTTATTTGAGTGTATAAGCAACTTCCAAAATATAACTGAAATGATAGATCTATTAATTTTTGGGTTCCACAAAAACCATACTCATATGATGATATGAAATTCTAAATGATTATGATCTAAATTTATGTAATTATATATATTACATTCTTGAAAGTGAATACCATCGAAACAACAATCAAGCCATTAAATATTGAAACGGTTTACGTAAAAAAAATTGATAGGATTACCAGAACACGATATAAAAATATGATACCTTTAGTGGATGTGAGTGAGAGACGAGACTAGTAACATCAAAACTTTCATGAGTGATTTTTTTAGAGAGAATGAATGGTATCCTACAGCGGCGGTGATGAACCAGATGATTATAAAATTAAGGTTGGAAGACCTAATAATGAGAATAATTAGGGATTGGCGACAATTAAAAATGGATACGGGAGGGAAAAAGGCCCGCCCAAATAAAATGCTAGATTTCAATAGTGGCAAATTCAAGAAATGTAAAAAAATAAAACGAAGCATGAACGACAAAACATATAACGTGACGCTAGTTAGGGTAGCTTATAATGACATATTAAAATATATGCCACTAATAAGTTGGTGCAATTATGGCACAAGACATCAACCGCCACTAAAACGTATACTTTCTTTAGTGTCACAAAGATGCGTCATTAAAAACACACTATTGTGACATATAAGATTTTTGCCACTAAAAGTGTGTGCCACTAAATGGCATTTTTTTTGTAGTGATAGTATCGTTGTACATTCGATGTTCAACGGATAAGCCAATATGGTATCGTTACACATTAGATGTTTAACGGATGAGTCGTTATTTTATCGTTACACATCCGATGTTCAACGGATGAGTCAATATGGTATCGTTGTACATTTGATGTCCAACGGATGAGTCGATATGTTATCGTTACACATTCGATGTTCAACGGATGAGTCAATATGGTATCGTTATACATTAGATGTTCAACGGATGGGTCAATATGGTATCGTTGTACATTCGATGTTTAACGGATGAGTCAATATGGTATCATTGTACATTAGATGTCCAACGGATGTGTTGAGATGTTATCGTTGTACATTCGATGTCCAACGGATTAGTCGATATGTTATCGTTGTACATTAGATGTTCAACGGATGAGTCGATATGTTATCGTTGTACATTCCTCCTGTAGCCCTATACTCCCGCCAAAAAATCCTGCCAAATCCTCCTGTAGCCCTATACTACTGCCAAAAACTTTCGCCAAATACTCCCGCCAAATACTCCTTCCAAAAAACTGTTTTTTACCATAAAAGCAGATATTATCCTCACAATCACCCACAGATCACACACATTCTTACCATCACAACCACAAACATATCACACTGTTATTATGGTGAAGATGGTGCCATATGAAGCTTTTGCGTGTCGTTGTGGAGCCGGAGATGTAGTTCTGCGAGAATCGTATAAACATGAAACCCGTGGTAAACTATACTATGCATGTCCACGATCAAAGGTGAACAATCACATGTTTTTTTTGTGTAAGATATAAATAATGTGGTTATTTGTTAAAACTTATTATGTTTACTCTTTAACAGCCTCGCGAAAACACTATCGGATGTAAAAAAATTTTGTGGAAGGAGGAACGAGACCGTCTACTGGTTGGTTCTCCTAGAGCTTCAACGGCTCCAATTTATTCTCCAGGATCTTCATCGACTCCAATTTACTCTCCAGGATCTTCAACACCTCCACGCTATTCTCCAGGAGCTTCAACACCTCCAAGCTATTCTCTGGGAACTTCAAGAAATGCAGAGTGCTCAAACTGCAAGCACTTGCTTGATAAGATAACGGTACTCGAGGCAACGGTGGATATGTATATGCATCCGGAATAACACACAGTTAATTCAGCCGCACTATTTCACGAAGTTTACAATAACATGGGAAAACTTGATTTTGAGTAGTTTGTCATTTGGATTGTAATTTCGTATGCCTTTAAGCGTCGGGATGATATAGTTCGTATGATTATCGTTTAATATGTTTAAGTGTCTGTTGACGTCGCTTGTGTTACTACAAGTGGTATGTATAATATTTAACTAAATGAATGTTTGTTTTTGTGTTACTTGACGAATGTGCATCTTGAAAAAGTATACGGTATATCATGTTCAACTATAGAAGGGTAGTGCATATCATGACTGAACTGAAAAAACAGAGTGTTTTTTTTATATAATTATTATTTAAAACCGCACAACGAACCGAGAAAACGAAATGTTTTTTATATAGTTATATTTTAAACGCATATTTTAAAACCACACAAGAAACCGAAATGTTATTTTAGTATTTATATATTTTAAATAATAATTATATATTTTATAAGTATATTTATAAATTATTATTTATGAAATATATAATTATAAAATATATTTTATAAACAATAATAATTTAAAAGCAGAATTAATTTTTTTAATAAAATAAATAATCCCGGGTGACATGTCGCCCGGGAAACATGAGCGGGAAAAATTGCCGCTAAGAGTTTCGTTAAATATTTTGGGTTAAATTTTAGTTAAAAGTTTTCCGGGCGACATTTCGCCCGGGAAAGTGAGCGGGAAAAAATGCCGCTAAGATTTTCGTTGATTTTTTTGGTCAAATTTTAACCACACATTCCCGGGCGACATGTCGCCCGAGAAACTCTCTTCCAACTTTGACTAAAAAGTCTATAAGAATTGGTGTCACGTCGGACAGACTTTTGTCGTTTAGCGACCTTTCCCGGGCGACATTTGTTGCCCGGGAAAACTCCGTCACCTGTTTTATTTTTTTCTTGTAGTGTAAAAACATATACCCTACTTGATATAAATCGACGAAAGTCTCACAATGAGAACTTGATGAATCATGAAGATGACTATCAAGACTAAGGGCCCGTTTGGTTTGTTGACGGGTTTAAGATTATGATTTGAGTTAGGATTTGGATTTGGATTTAGAATTATATTTGAATTTAATATAAGAGAGATAAAATATATAATTGATATAATTTTATATATAAAAAAAGTTTGTTGATAAAAATAACACAAAGAAATGTGGTCAAAAATATGCCACGTTATGTTTTTAGCCATATACACATTAAATCCCAACATATATGAGGAAGCCAGATTTTTTAGCTTTGGTGGGGCCAACTTGACTTATCCCTTAAACCAAACGTTGTGATTGAACCCAAAGTAAAATCCTTGGACTCACCCCTCCATACCAAACGCACCCTAAAACCCGAAACCTTTAACAAAAAATTAAGTTTTATAATTTTAACACATCAAGGAAGTAAGATACGGTTGTATAAGTTTAGATAAAGAAATGTTACACACAAAATGTAATTACAGAATCCAGAATCTGCTCTTAATATCATAAAAAATCTTGGCTGGTCAATGAATTCTGGTCACTGAAGATGGTCATTCTTGTAGTGATATATACAGTCCATAACCTAACTAAATGATCATGCAAAATTCAGAAAGTGATCCCTGCGTTACCATCATTCACGTTGATGACGATTGACAAGTACTTTAGGCAGGTTCTCCACTGATGGGGGATAATGCGTACGAATGGGTGTCCAAAGCTCTTATATGGGGCTTGCGAGTTCCATGCTGTACCAACGTAGGATGCGTATAAATTCCATCTGCGTATACAGATTATCTCATTTATATATGTAGGTCGACGAATAAATCATGTTATTCCATTCTTCACATAAGAAATTTTATTTATTTCTTGGATTTTAAACCCTGTAAATCTACATTCATGAACTCCATATATGATAGACGAAATATATCATCTTGAGTTCACCATTCCACATCTATTGTGGCCTATTGTGTATTGAAAGTAACAAATTCATGAAGATTAATTAATAATATTTCTGAACTTCAAGTTTCTAATTATTAACAAGCCAAGTCAAAATACTCAAAACTTTTGACGACGTGCACCGTACATCAACATGACAATAGGCAGATTTTTTAAATTTTATCATATCATAGCCATGTTAGGTTTTCACATGAAGGCCCACAACATACTCAAACCCATTAGTTTATTTATTTCCAGCTATAATTCGGCATCCAATGCACCATATATAAATAGAGGCATCATATCTTTAGAAATTAGAACACAACTTCTAAACTCATTGTTTGGAGTAAAAAAAGTCATTCATATTATTTTTTAAGCCTTTGATTATATCCTCCTTTTATAGCTTCCTCACAACAATGGGCATCATTCGGTTTCCTTCTTTGAGTGCCAAAAGTAAAAATTTCAGCAAATTGCACACACTATGCAACCGTAACAAGTTAGATGTGCCAAAAGGTTATTTAGCTGTCTACGTTGGAGAAATTCAAAAGACTCGATTTGTGGTACCATTATCTTTTCTCGAACATCCTTTATTTCAAGATTTGCTTCGCCAGTCCGAAGAAGAGTTTGGGTTTGAGCATCCTATGGGAGGTCTAACAATTCGTTGCCAAGAAAATGTGTTCAATGATCTCATCTCTAGATTGTCTGTTTCATGATGCAATTGTCATAGGTTGAAATTTTTTTTAGTAAATTGTTGGTAGTCTTTTAACACCATCTTACTTAGAGAGAAATAGCTTCAATACCATGATAAGATCCCCTGCAAACACTTTTTTTTGTCATAAGGGGCATTGCCATTTGGAAGAATCATGTATGCAGTTATCATATTATAAATTGTAGAAAGAATATACTTCAAATTATTTTGTCCAATGCACTTTTCTGATATATGTTACTTACAATATTATACAAAATGTTTATGCGGCGTAAGCCATATAACTAATATATGTGTTGTCAAGATGCGACATTCTATCTCACCACTATTGATAAAGTTGTTCATTTATTACAGCAACTATATATGAAAAAGATTCTAAAAGATATTTTTTTGTTTATTCAAAGGCGCATATAAGGTTTATTAATTTGCAAAGGAAGCGGCTCTTCTGATGCAACTAACAAAATTCTGCCACATAAATTTCTATCTATAAAACTAGAGAAAATTTTAGACATTTTAATCGTATCTCAAAGTTATAACGAAATATTAAAAGTATGTAGAAAAATAACCCGTGTAACGCTTTTACATCAACATTCTAATTATTTTTCTTGCTCTTAGATTCTTGCTAAGATGCAAATTCAAATGCCATTAAAAAAAATTAGAAAAATAAGGACTGTTCTATACACAAATACACATATCATCACTCAAGTTGAAAACTGAAAACGTCTTTTGTCGAACGCTTTTGAGTGACTCACGGAAAAGTATCAATACATGCATGATACTTAGGGACACTATTTTTGAGAAGGAAAAAGATCCTCTCATGTTCATTTGAACATGAGAGGCAATGTTCTGCTTTATGTGTCAAATGTATAATCACATAAAGCAGAACATTACCTCTCATGTTCAAATGAACATGAGATGATCCTTATCCTTTTGAGAATGGTAATTTTTACCCGTATATTTTGTATGAGTCGATATAAGTTATTATCTAAATCTTTTTCTTGACTTAATTTAACCGACTGTATGTTATGTGTAGGTAAAACTGTGGAAGACATGGACACCTTTTGTGAAGGTTGTATATATGGCTTCTATGTCAATATATTTAGCAGAGTTAAGATCAACATAGACTCATTATTTGTCATAGATCCAATGAATCAAATCATTTATTTTTTCATCAAAAATAAAAAAAAACCCACTTTTCACTTCTTTTTTAAAAATAAAATATCTTATAAACGGTAAATCGTCACACGACAAAAAAATACACCATCGCGACGAGTATTTTTTTATCTTTCAGTAGACGGGTGACACGATATAATTTCGAAAAACGTTTTTTGGATTTTTTTTTTCAGTCACGAATTGCGAAAATCATATATGATTCGTATAACGAATCATATATGATTTCATAAAATCTTATATGATTTGTGATTTTAACTAACTTTTTTTCAATTTTGTTTCAGTCACGAATTGCGAAAATCATATATGATTCGTATAACGAATCATATATGATTTCATAAAATCATATATGATTTGTGATTCCGACGAACTTTTTTTCAATTTTGTTTCAGTCACGAATTGCGAAAATCATATATGATTCGTAATCATATATGATTTCATAAAATCATATATGATTTCATAAATCGTATACTCCCTCCGTCCCAAAATTATTGTCCCCTATTGATTTTTTCGGTCTATTTCTTTGAACTTTGACCTTAAATATTTTTGTTTGTGTTATGGTATACTTGATGCAAAATATATGAATTGATTGGTTTTTGATTGTATTTTCATTGTTATAATTTTCATCAAAAATTACATAACATAAATAAAAATATTTAAGGTCAAAGTCGGAAGAAAAATACTTGAAAAGTCAATAGAGAACAATAAATTTGGGGCGGAGGGAGTATGATTTTATAAAATCGTATATGACTTTATAAAATCATAAAAAAAAATTCGTCGAAAGTACATAGTGTCGCCCCTCTATATAAAGAGAATTTAATTCTCGTCGCGATGATATGTTTTGTTTTGCGTAACGATTAACATAGTGTGAGATATTTAATTTTTTAAAAAGAGGTGGAAATTGAGTAATTTTTTATTTTTGATGAAAAAATGATTGGCTAGGATTCATTCATTGGGTCTATGACAAATATTAGGTCTATATTAAACTTTTGACATATTTAGCAATACTAAATTTTTGTTGCAATATTCTATGAGAACTTGGAAAAATGTTGACACAAAAATGCCATTTGGTAATGCTTCTTGTTTTTATAATTCTATTAAGTCATGAGTTGAGATCAATGAATATTCAATATTTATTAAAGATTCAATAGACCAATCATAATCACTTATTTTTTATTAAATTAAAAAAAAAAACTCATTTTCCACCTCCTTTTTAAAATTAAAATATCTTGCAAACGGTAAATCGTTAAACGACAAAAAATATACCATCGCGACGAGAATTAAATCATC
>BQNB010101015.1:0-24573 GCA_026074375.1 Tanacetum coccineum | reverse complement strand
ATTTAAGCACTTTTAAGAGGGCTTCTTTTTCATCATCTTTTAAACTTTTTGCAATAATCACGGGTAACTTATCATTTTCTTCTAACTAAGCATATTCCAAATGAGATGGTAAATCTTTTAACTCTAATTCCGGAGGTTCTTCCATTGAAGGTTTTGCCTTGATTATTTCTCCTTGCTTTAGGTCCATCGGAGGGAGTGATGTTTATAAAGTTATATACGTATAATAATATAACGATAATGAAATTCCTAAACTACCCTTGAGGACAAAGGTAGTAAGAAAAATCACACGAAAATATTCTACGTAAGAAACCGGTAAGTGATTACCGGGTCGTTTTCCCAAAGACTTATGAAATTGAGACCTCGTTTGTTATTTGGACAATGACTTGAATTGGTTCGAAGAAGATTTGTTTTCTAAAATCCTAATAGTGAACAAATAAAGGGACAATTAAACCTAACTACGAGAAAACAATACGGGAAATTAGATTTTAACTAAAAACGCAAATCGAGAATCCTAAAAGGGACCTAAAAACCCTAAATCAACTAAATAAAGTCCTAAAATGATCTTTTTGGTTTTTATAAGATTTAATTGACTTAAAACTAGGGCAAAGAAAACTAGACCAAAAACGAAAGAGTTTTAAGCTAAAAATCACTAAAAATATGAACGGGATTCAATCCCGTTCTTTAAAAAAAACAAATTTTGTAATTTTAACCCTACAGAAGCAAATCTATTTTTCCTAGGTTCTAAATGTTAAAAGAAAATTTTCTAAAAAAGATTATATTTTTTTGACTTTTTTATAATTTTTTATGAATTAAAAACGATTTTAACAAAAATAAATGTTTAAAAATATAAAACTAAATTTAAAAAATCTAGAAAAAATAATAAAAATGTAAATGTAAAGACTAATTTTATAAAAATAAGATCTAAAAATAAGCTGTAAGAATAAGCCCTAAAAAGCTTATAATAAGCTACGACTTTTATTGAATATAAGAAAAGAAAATGTGTATATAGGATTAATGTAGAGCTATCATGACTGATAGCCCTACTGGTGCTGATGGTTTGAGTGTGTGTGTTGTGGGACGTGTGTGTGTTAAGCAGGAGGTCATGGGTTCGAATCCATGGCCTCTTGTTTTGCTATTTTTTTTATTTTTGAAAACATAAAAAGCAAAGTTGTAAAATTGATTAAAACTAACAATTTTTATAAAAACAATTATTTTTGAAGCTAAAGAAATAAGCTGGAAAATGGCTTATAAGATAACAGATTATGCTAAAAAGAGATATGGCTTTTACTTATACTAAGCTAGCTAGAAACTTGATTAAGCTCAAAACTAAAACTAAATAAGCTACAACTATCCTAGAACTAACCTAATAAGCAAATGTGAACCAGAAATAAGCTAAAAGAACAGTCCATAAGCTGAAATAATCCAATAAGCATTTTTACTTAAAACTGCTACCAAACAGTCTAAGAGCCAACTTTGGGCTTATTTTAAGATAAGCAAACAGAACCTTATGGACTAATTACTTATACCACTTGAAAACTTGACCTATAAGCTACTTAGAACAACTTTTAAAAACTATTTTGAAAAACAAATGCTTAATGAAAAAGGCTTATGCTCAGAATGTACTGAATGAGGTTTGGGATTGAAAAAGGAAAATGCTGATTTTTAAGGCTAAAAACAGATATCAAGTTAAGCTAATTGTTGAAAAGCAAGTTTAAACTAATGAAAAATTACCTATAAGCTATTTGTATTTTAAATTTTAAAAGCTAAAACCTATTTTAACCCTCTGATTTTTGAAATTGAAAATGGCTATAAGGCCTTTTTACATGCTGATGCAGTATGCACAAGAATGAACCAAAACCAATTAGAGCAAATGCAGGCTTAAGGAGTGGATTTCTACACCTTAAGAACTCCAAAGTAAATGCAAATTGAGGGACTAACTAAGCTAGAATGAACTTGAGCTTAAAATGCTATAAAAACTAAATTTATACTAACAGTTTATAACTTTTAATGCAAAAACACAACTCAAGCTAACAAACTCTAATCTAAGCCTTAAAACTAACTCTCATAAACCTCTATATGGATTTAAAGAACAACCAAAGGTCTTATTTACCTTTGACAGCACTAACTAAGTTAGTGCTGTCATTAGCCAAACACCCCTTAATTTTTCCAAAATTCATAATTAGCTTATGATTCTTAGAATTAAGGCACAAAATAGAGATACCAGATAATAATAAGCTAATAAAAGACCTAATAAGAAGATTTAAGCAAACTAGATAAGTAGAAATGATAATCTATAAGCTAATGCTATTTTTTTTTGTTTTTCATAATTTTATGACAGATTTAAGAAACTAGATCTATACTAATCTAAATCAACTGAATAAGCAGAAACTACTATAATTAAGCACGACTAAGGCAAATTTAAAACAAAAAAAAATAACAAGTATTAAGCTTATTTAAGAGAATTTAACCTAGCAGACGTATTAAGCTATAATAGAAAAAATATGATCTCACAAGATCCTTGCATAAACAAGGCTTAACAAAATCGATGGAGTCTACGTCTAAAGCGCCAGCTATCCAAAGATAGCTGTATGGTCCTTGGAGCCCATCCATGACTGCTCCCTTCCTTAATAAGCTGAGGTATATTGAGAGTGAATTATGAGTATGTAAAAACTCAGTTAAGCTTTTGTGAGCTTAACTGAGTAAATAGACATCTTATTAGTGCTTATGAAAGAGTTTAAGAGCTTATGAATCAATAAAAGCTTAATCAAAATATTTTGCACAAAAGTAAACTTATGAAAAATCAAATTCACAATAAGAAATTTAAACTTTTATTAATAATGAAACTGATTAAAAGATTGAAAAAGGAAATTACATTGATTAAAAACTGAATTTAAAAACAATAAAATAAAATTTGCATAAGCTAAAATTATTCTACACTAAAGCTACTCCTTCCCCTAAATTACCCCTCACCCTTGTGAGTGAAAAAGGCCTTGTATTTATAGCTTTTTGAAGAAAGTTCCAGGTCTCCAAGTTAGTTAGACGCTCCTCTTGATCCACACCCTTCATTCCTTGCAATCATTGGCTCTTTAATCTTCACCGTTTGATCATTAAGTGAGCACACAGATTGCCAGCGTGGCAATCCGTGTATCAGAGGCTTTGTGCTTCTTTAACAAAGGTTTTAGTGTAATTTTTCATAGTGCCTTGTGTGGTTTCTGATAATACCCGTGTGCATTCGGTTGAGTGTCTTGCAATTCAGAAGCTAGGATGACGTTTTCCTTTATGCTGAGAATGGCACATATAGCTTGGAACTCAAAGCCGATGTCATTAATTAATTTACCCTTTGATTTTGACATGTAATTAGCTGAAACGACTATGAATAGTAAAAACACAGTATTTCCGCCGCCTCTTCTTACATCTTTTATATATTATTGACTAGGTGTGGTGTTACTTGGGCTTCTCAGGTAAAAGAATTGGCACAGGTAAAAGTTTTTAAGGTTTGTTGTTATAAATGGATAAATAGCGACATTTTAGTCCCTTTAATAACAAAGGACGTAACGGTGTTAGGGTTTTGGGACTTTTTGTATTTGGTAGTAACAATAAGCTTTATGGGTATTTAAGAAGGTTTTGGCAATTTTGTTGTTGACCCATTTATTGACCAAAGGAAGGTTGACTTACATCTTTTAATGACCTTTATGTCCTAGAAATTCTAGCTCTGTATTCACACAATCCGATTCTCGTGTCCGTGTTTGTCCGGTTTTGATCGTTTTCTTGTGATTTTTGTATTATCCGTACCTACACATTCACAAACAACAAAATACGACAAATACAACATATTTTTGCACATGTATTGATTATTTAAGGGCCATTTTTGGTATAAAAAAGAATTGTGATTCTCACATAATGACTAACGGTGTTAGGGATTTATGACTTTTTTGTGGAATTTGAGTAAAAACATAGAAGGCTACTTTTGGGTATTTTGAAGGTTTTTGCCATTTGTGGGTTGACCATTGTTTGACCGGATTGACTTTTGATGACCTTTTGCATAGAAACTTCTGGCACTATGCACTCATAACGCTCCCGTGTCGCCGTGATTGTCCGGTTTTGAACCGTTTTTATGTTTTTTGCATTAAACCGTACCTTACACATTCACAAACATACAAAACACCACAAATACCAAGCATAGTTTTTGTGCACATTTGATCATTTAAGCGCCGTTTTGGTATAAATAAAGATAGTGATTTCTCACATATCAACACAAGTAGATCTTAGTACTTTTTTACCTTTCAACAACTTTTATTTTAATGCTTATTTCTTTTATGTTTTTCTACTTTTTCTTGCCATGTTTTATTTTGTTTCTTTTTTGATACTTACTTTTTAAGTTGTAGACTTGGATTAATTAGTGGATGAAACCTTGAAGGGAGAATCTTGTGTTGCAGCTCGTTGGTGGAACAAAATAAAGAGGACCATGATGAGTGCGTCAAGGTTTAAAACGGTTAGAGGGGTTGAGTCTTTTTTTCTTATAACTTGTAAATGATGATGCAAATGATGAGGGGTTACAGATGGTGGATGAAGTTTATGAAGATGAACTTTAACCATGTACGTGGAGTGCAAACCGATAAACTTAAATCGTGTATGAACTTTATTTTTCTAAGCTTCATGATGTTATAGTGGTGGCTGGAGAGAATAACCGGATAACCTGTTAGGATTGAAAAAGTGTCGATTATGATACTTTAAGTGGTTTATTTAATTTAGTAATATTTAGACTTTATTTTATATGTAATAGTTAGTAATGTAATAAGGTTTTGTAAGATTAAGTCAAAGATTATGGACTAATTAGCAAATAGTAGAAAATAAAGAAGAGTGCTTAGCATCCTATAAATACCTCCTTCTACTAGAGAAGGAGATTAACGCTTGTAATCACTTCTACTCCCCCTTTCTCTTTTTCACTTTTATAAAATTGAAAATTAGTGAAACTTGCCTTCCTCTCTTATTCTCTCAAGCTTAAACCAAATTCTATAGTGTGTCTTCAATATAAAAAGATAATATAATATAAAATATTTATAAAAATATATAATACTATGATTATAATATATATGAACGCAAGCAAGTGGTATCATACACTATTAGCTTATTTTTATATAAGTCGAACAAGAATGTCGTCGGTCGTCTTTGTATTAATTAGTCTTGTATTGTAATAGGCTAGTCGGGTTCAACGTGCATGGACTTTTAGCTAATATTGTCCATGTTTGGGGCTAAAGCCCAACATAAGCCAAGCTCGGCCCAAGGAATAGTCCATACGCCTAAAGTAGGGTATGAGCACTATAAATACAACCCTCTCCACACATGGAGAGGGTGTTGGTCTTCATTTGTATGTGTGAAAACTCTCCACCTCTTTTCCTCTAATCTAATATTCTCTCCTTTCTTTCTCTCTTTTCTTCTTTGCTTATTTTGTGCCTCATGGTTTATTGGTAGCTTATTCTAGTTGTTATATCGATTAAGTATTAGGATAACAAGTGGTATCAAGAGACAAGGGTTTTTGGTGATTCTTGTTGTGGCTCGAGTGAAAACAAGCCAAACCGTGGCTTATTTTGTGCTTATTCTTGTTTTTTGTCTCATCTTTAATACAACTTAGTAGAGGTTTTGGGAATAAAAATTCTTTGGCTTATTTGTTTTGTTTCTATTTCTCTCAAAAAGATTAAAGCTTTCTTGTTTCTCCTATTTTTAAAAGCTTTCGTGCTTATTTTATTTGTTAAGCTTATTCTCGCATCACAAGTACTTTATCGTGGCTTATTTTTCTTTGTTTCATAGCTTATTTTCGTGTGACCTTCAAGTTTGTTGGTAGAGTTAAGTTGTTGGTATACAAGTTCTTTGGAAAAGGCTTTTAAACGTAGCTTATTATAGCTTATGTGGTGATTTTTATGTGGCTTATTTATGACAAATGTGGTCTTATTTCGTGTGTGTTCAATGTTAGAAATAGAAAAATGACCTACTTGTAAGTACTTTAATAAGTACAGGGACTAGAAGTGTTAAGTTAGGAAAGTTCAATAACGATAGTTAACCAAGAGGTATAATAGTATTTATGCCAAGGTTAAGTGTAACAATTTCATTTTAATCAAAAGGCAAGTTAAAAAATTCTCTCTCTAAACACACACACACACACACTAATACACCTTGATCTTCACATACTAGTCATCAATCAAGATCTTATGCTTAATATGTGGTATCAGAGCCAATGATTGCGGATTAGTGTTATATTTTAGTGTTTGATTGTTTTAGAGATCGGGTTTTCTTCTTATTGAGCTTATTAGAAGTGCTTATTTTTGTCACATTTTGCTTATTCTGTGCTTATCGGTTAATTTTCCTGCTTATTGTGCTTATTCTGGTTAAATCTGCTTAATCTCGTGCTTATCTGATTCTGATTGAAATTCGAACTTATTTTTGAGTTTATTCCTGCATTATTTTTGCTTAATTCGTTTGCTGATGTGATTATTTTGTGCTTATTCTGATCTAATTGATAATCACGTTTTCTATCCTTTCAGTGCTTAATTCGAGCCTATTTCTGTAAAATTTGTGCTTATCAGCTTAATCTGATTACTTTTTGAGCTTCATCTGTAAACCCTTTGCTTATTAGTTCTAATCCAGTGCTTAATCTAGACTATATGCTTATTTGAAAGCTGATTCAAGTTTTTTTTAGCTTAATCCATGCTTATTCAGTCTACAAATTACTTATTCAGATTAAAAAAAAGCTTATCAGATTGAAAATATGCTTTTTTTTAAATCTAAATGTTTAACTGATTCTTAACTGATTTGTAACAGAATGTGCTTACTTTGAAAAGTTTGACTTTTTTGTCGTAGCGAAAAAGGTCCGGGGCGTGTTTAATATCCTATATTAATAACACAAGATGTATACAGTAACGTACCAAAAAGTACGTTTAAAAACTGAACATTGGTTTTTAACAAAGAACATGTTACATAAGCCGAAGCTTCACTTGTCCACTTGTTCAAAATACAAAGATTTCTAGCCCAATACAGTTATACAAAATGTAATGCGACAAAATCTTTAATGCATGATATTCCAAATCAAAACCACCAATGTATCCCTTGCACCTCGGCTACTGAATCTCCTAAAAAACAATGCTTAAAAGCCGTCCACATTACTGAAGGTGAATTCATAGGTTTTATAAATCGTATGTAGTAGACCACAAGATTTCCAAGTGTATGAATAATGCAACAGATGTCAGACATCATAAATTGTAATTACGTTTGCTCTAAGCTCATGACACTGAAGCTGACGTTGTATGCATTACCAAATAAATGGACCTACATTGCCCGTGGTATGTTTCCTAACCCGCAACATCCTATATTAGACATGATATAGTTGTTCGTTTGTCCAGTGATAGCTAATCACCCGAACGGGGTAGGTTAACTCCATAGACTATTAATAACATTCGCTCCAACAATCCCGCAATGGACAGTTCCATGATAATGGGCTTCAGATATGGTTTATCGCTACTTAGGCACACTATTCATAACATAATCTTAACCACTTGTGTCGCAATTGTAAGCATTGCATGTTTTTCATCCCACAAACTTATCAAAACAAAAACATGTAAAACGTGGGCTATGAACTCACCTTGAATGAGTAATGCCAGTATATCTCAAATAACGTCACGCGCAGCGATCAAATCAACCTAAGGTAGAATTAAGGTCGTATCAAGATAACTCATCCACATTAAGTACTACCACCATGCATAAGTCTATATAGCTAATCACCATCTAATCGTTTGAGTGAAAACATGTTTATAAAATTAAAACGTTTATAAACATACTTTTGGTAAAATCGTCATAACTTTCACGTTTCTAATCCGTTTCTTGCGTTTCTTATGCCCATCTTTTCGTATTAAGACGGGTTATCGATATTTGACATTTTTATAAATTTTGTCCCCTGATGAACAGTAACTTTTACTGTTCACATCAGACGTGAGTTTTATTTAAATCGTATTTGTTGTCGTAAAACCCGTAAATGTCGTATTTTATTCGTTATAGCTCCGTTTTTAGTGATTCTTTCGAGGACGTTCTCGTATTTGAAAGTTCTATAATTTTAGGAGGTTTACAAAAATATAACTTTCTGTTATGAATAGTGTTTTTACTGTTCATAGTTTATAAAATCATTTTTATAAACTTTTAATTACCGAAAACCCGCTAAATTCATAACTTCTTCGTTATAATTCGAAAACTTGCGATTCTTATCATTTTGGAATCCTAATAATGTGTATTATTTATAAAAAATATCAAACTTGCTGTTTGATACAAATTTTATAAAAGTTATTTATAACACCGTTTAAAATTACGTATACTCGTTTTTTAACTGTAACTTTTTCTTATATAATCCTTTGACAAGTTTCTTTACCTTATCGGATCGTCGTGAATTTATTATCTTATAAAAATATAAAATAAGTATATTTATAACACATTTGGACCGAATGTTTGCATGAACATTGTTTAATTCATTTTGGCCTTGTTTTTTTATTGATTTTACCACTTTATACTTTACTACACGTCCTTACACTTTATATATATCATATATCATATGTATATTATGTCCATAATCCCATCAAAGTCATTTTGTCCAAAGTTTATAAGTCCTTCATAATACATGATAAGGCATAACTTTTATAATTTATCCATTTTACCATAAGTTCATGTATAGCCATTTTTCATATAAATCATAAGTGTACAAGTTTTCTCATCTTGATATAACCTCATTTTAATGATCATATAACATCAATATAAGTCCATAATTAACCTTAACATGTCATTTGTATTTCTTTCACTTAAATATATTAAGACTATTATAAACCCTAATTTACCCATAATCATTTTTACACCAAAATAACTTGATACAATATTTTCTCATCCTTTTTAACATGATGTAAGTAATAACACCACATGTATATGAGTGTATAAAATGATCATTTCAAGTATAAACTCATTTCAAGATAAAAGCCTAGATGGATGATTCAACTAAATAGAAATAACATATGCATATCAAAGAAAGTTTACCAAATATAAATAGTTTTCTAGTAGACCTTTAGGATGTGTGAAGATGATTGAAAAACAAACATACTAACCCTTTTTAGCCCTAGAATCCAAGCTTGCACTTAAGAAAACCCTTGTTTTCTTAATAAAAACCCTAGCCCTTTCATGATTAATACTTGAAAAAGGTTAGCCAATGCTTGGGATCACCTTAGAATATCTTAGAATGGATGTGTATAGGAGTGTATGGGTTGTAGAAACATTGATATGGATTTGTTAAAGGGGTGAATGTTTGCCGTAGCTTATATGTGAGCTAAAGGGAGTATTGTTTGATTTTTGCTAAGTGTTTTTGCTTGTATGAGTTACTTGCATGTATACTAGTATTATATAAGTCTTTCAATGGTCAATAGTCAAGTAAACATTCAAAGGGATATAAAGTAGGGTTTATTAGGGATTTCTTGCTACTGCCTTGAAGTCAAAGTAACAAACTAGTTAGGTTTTAATTGCAAGATAGATGTACATTGACCAAGTGGTGAATTTTTTTCTTATTTCTTTGTATCAATTGCCCTAAATTCGGCTAATATATGATATATGTGATGTTGTTGAGTAATTTTTAAGTATTGGGTATAAATGTGGGTATTTGTTGAAGCGTAGAAAAGTTTTGGTGGTTCCGGGAGTGCCTAAACGCATTTTATTATGAAACGTAATCACTTTACGCAACCAATAAAAATGAAATGAACAAGGTTAATAATTATCCTCAAAATAATTACTTAACCCTTGCTTGATGTAAACATTTAATCGTTTGATGCCCGTTTACATTTAACGCTAATTTTTAACTTACGCGATTTAAACTTAATTCATGAAATCACAAGCAAACGCGTACAATGCTAAAAATAAATAGTAGAATTATCGACGTCGTCAATGACTTGAAAACACAGGGTGTTATAGACTTCCCCCGTTAAACGAGCCTTGTCCTCAAGGCTCACGATGCAGCACTTGACGACGATGCGGTCTTGGTGAAGAGGTGTGGATATTTCTTCTTGAATTGGTCTTCACGCTCCCACGTGAACTCAGGACCCTCATGGAGTACCATTTGAACTTGACTAATGGGATCCACTTCGCTTCAACCGTTTTAACTTCACGGCCTACTATTTTCACCGTAATACCTCAATAAAATGGAGTTTGTCGTCCAAATTAAGTCCATCCAACGGAACGGCTAATGGTTCGTCGGCATGACACTTTTTCAGATTAGATACATGAAACGTATTATGAACTCTGCTCAATTCTTCTGGAAGTTCAAGCTTGTAAGCAACTTCTCCAACCCTTTCTATTACCTTAAAAGGTCCAACGTACCTAGGGTTCAACTTCCCCCGTTTGCCAAAATGTACAACCCCTTTCCAAGGTGATACTTAACATGACTTTACCCCGACTTGGAATTCCATTGGCTTACAGCTTCAGATCCCGTGTAAACCTTTTGTCGATCACGAGCACTTGCATTCACAGTTTGACTGGAGATTTTCTCAGTGGTCTCCTGGAATTAGTTCTGGACCGAGTATTTGAGCTTCTCCAACCTTCAGTCCAAAAACAGTGGAAAATAAAAGAACGACACTTTCGACCATAAAGTGCTTCAAATGGTGCGGCCTTGATGCTGGCGTGATAGCTATTGTTATATGAGAACTCGACTAATGGAAAATGGTTAACCCAACCCTTCCCAAAGTCGATCGCACAAGCACGCAACATATCCCGAGAGATTGTATGGTCCTCACGCTTTGCTCGTCTGTTTGTGGATGGACGCAGTACTCATAACCAAATTAGTATCCCAAAGCGTCTGAAGTGAACTCCAGAAATTTGATGCGAATTCTTGGTGCACGATCACAACTATTGAGACGGGTATTCCATGCCTCGTGACCACCTCCTTTAGGTACAATCTTGCAAGTTTATTTAAAGGAGCAGTCTCTCTAATTGGTGTAAAAATTGCAGACTTAGTGACAGGTCAAATGATCACCAAATTGTGTTCATAGCCTTAGATCGTCTTAGGAAGCTTTGTGACAAAATCCATATGATTTGTCCCACTTCCATTCGAGTATCTTAGGTTGTAACCACCAGTCCTGATGGCCTGTTGGTGTCGGCCTGACCTAGCACAAGTCAAACACTTGCTAACATAAGTGGCTATGTCGTCTTTTATGTTGGCCACCAATAGAGCTCTCAATCTTGGTACATTATGTCGGAACCCGGAATGAATAGAGTATTTTGATTTGTGGACTCGTGCATGATTACAGTCCGTAAACCCCATAACAAGGTAACCAGCTCCTCCATTAGGCAACAGGTTCCATCCGCACGTGGGTATCCAACTTTGTTCCTCTAATTGCTTCAAGAAATTTTAGCATTTTTCAATCACATTCCCCAACTCTTCACTCTTAATGCTCTCTGGTTTTTCGAGCTTCAGTCTAAAGCATTTAAGATCTGTTTGGAAGATCCAAGCTAATAGTCATAACCAACTCGAACACTTAACGATGTTCTCGTTCTTTCCTGCTTAAAGCATCAGCAACGACGTTTTGCCTTATCCCGGTGATAACGAATATTGCAATCGTAAATCACTTAGCAACCATAACCAATCTGCGTTGCCCTCATTTCAACTCTTTTTGATCTAAATGTGTTGCAAACTCCTGTGATCGTGAACACCGTACACTTATTCCATATAAATAATGTCTCCAGATCTTGAGAGCGGAACACCACTGCACCAAGTTCTAAATCATAACCGTATAGTTCTTCATCATGAATCTTCAACGCGTTATGCAAAAGAAATTCACTTTTTCTTCAGCAACAACACATCGCCCAAACCCTCTACCGAAGCACGCAGTAAGCGATGTAAATCTCGCTCCCTTTCATGTAGTGCAAGGATTGGTGCACTGCATAATTTTGCTTCATAGTTGAAAGCTCTTCTTGTTTGTATCACCCACCACACTTAACCGTCTTTGAGTAAGCTTAGTCATTGGTTTGGCGATCTTTGAAAACCCTTCAATGAACTTCGATAATACCCAACAAGACCTAAAAATTATAACGAATCTCCGTTTGGTGACTTAGGAGAGGTCCCAACTTTTAATGGATTCAATCTTGGCAGTATCCACATAAGTCCTTCACTATCGATCACGTGACCGTAGGAACAGTACTTTAAGGAATCCAAATTCACAATGGAAACTTGGCATACAACTCTCCAACTTAAGTCCCATTCTAAAGATTTGCATAAGTGTTCTTCATTTCTTCCTTGTTCTTCGAAAATAACAAATATCGTCATAAAGACAATCACGAATTTATGCGAGAAATGTTTGCATCCCGATTCATAAGGTTCCATGAATACGGCAAGGCGTTTTTCAAACCAAACGGCATAACTTGAAATTCGTAATGCCAAACGAGTTCTGAAGGCAGTCACGAAATGTCTCTTCTAGAACCCTCAATTGGAGATAACCTGACCTTAGTTATTTTTGAGTAGGGATAGACACTCGACCCTTGGAGCTGATCAAATAAATCATTAATTCTTGGGAGCGGATAACGGTTCTTCACCGTTAGTTTATTTAATTCCTGGTAATCAATGCACATTCTAAATGATCCATCTTTCTTCTTGACAAACAAGACCAGAGCTCCCCAGGGTGAGGAACTGGGTCTTATAAAGCCTTTGTCGGATAGCTCTTTCAGTTGCTCAGATAACTCTTTCATTTTGGAAGGTGCCAATCGATAAGGTGCCCGTGCCACAGGTGCAGCACCAGGTACCAAATCAATTTGAAACTCCACTTGTTGAGTCGGAGGAAGACCCGGCAAGTCTTCAGGAAATACTTCAAGAAAGTCTTGAACTATTGGTACGTCCTCAAGTCGCTTCTTCTCCGACTTGTCTTCAACCTAATTTGTAGTAACATGTGCCAGAAAGATAGGAAACCCTTTTTCCATGTACTTTTTCATTTTAGTACACGAAATGATGTTTAATCGTGTCACATTTCCCTGGGTACTTCCATCACAGTGTATGATTAAGGTTTTATTTCTCCAGGGAATGCGAACAATCTTCTCGGCACACACAATGACCGCTTGGTACTTCGCCAACCAATCCATACGATTCTATAGTATCAAACTACTAATCCTACAGCATAAGTTTTATGTTGAATTTGTGTAGGAAGTTTAATGTGCAACCCTTAAGTAAGTGTTATAACCCAATTAGTTCTCCCGTCAGCTAGTTCGACATCATAATAGTGATCTAGGTAGATGGCGGAATGTAAATTTGGAGCAAACTACAGTAGACACAAACTTCGATCGGCACCCGTATCAAATAAGAAATAAGCAAAGCGTTGTTTTAGAAGGAACGGAACCCCGCAAACGACAACGTTGTCTGGTTTGCCCCATTTCCAACCACATACACCTTCGCTGGAGCCCTGTCATTCCCAGCTTGATTACCACGGTTGCCTTTGTTGTTCTTCATTCTTGGACATTCCTTTTTGAAGTGTCCCTGAGCTCCGCACTCAAAACAAGTAGGTTTCTGACCCGATCCGGTGCCCTTCTGGTTGTTATTGTTGTTGACATTTCCCGTACCCCTACAGTCACGAGCGATGTGACCATATTTGTTGCATTTATAGCACTTTGGAGCATACGGACCGTCATGGTGGTAATTGCATTTTGAGCATAGGGGTCTAGATCCCCCATATTGTTTCTTATCACCTGATCCAGCAGTGTATGCCCTGCCGGTGTTCTGCCTCTTGTTTTGTTGTTGTTGTTGATTTTGATTACTTCGGGAAGTGTTTTCAAACTTCCTCTTGTTTTCAGCTTGTCTTTCCGCCATGGTACTGACTCTCTTGTCCATCAATTCTGTGGCCATTTCAATAGCCTCTTGCATGGTCTTTGGCTTTGAAGCACGATTGTTTCCATAGATCATGTCGGGCAAACCACCGACATACCTTTCAATTTTATCAGACTCCTCAGGGAACATTCTAACACATAGCAGTGCTAGCTCATGAAAAACGATGGTTGTACTTGATCCACATCAGTACCTATTACTTCAAATTCCACAACTCAGGCCTCAAGCTTCTTCATTTCATTCGTGGACAATACTTGTCAGTCATCTTCTTCTTCAGATCTACCCAAGTCATTGAATATGCAACATCATGAGTAACAGTCATAACATGGGAATTCCACCATGTTAAAGCACCTGCTAAAAGAGTACAAGTAGAAAATTATGATCTGATTTTCACCAAGCAGTTGCCTTATCCAGAAAACGAGACATCCTTTCTTTCAAACCATGGGTGTTAAACTCAACCACTCCTCATTGCCCCTTGAAATACAGAGGTTTGCACTCAAGAAATCCTGTAAGTGACTCTTGAGCAAGCGTTCAGATCCCCTTACACCTGTTTCCCGAAGAAAGGAGCTATTCAATGGCCTTCCAGGTTGCGTCACGTGCGGCCAAAGTGGCACTGACACCTTGATCATCATAGCTTGAGTTGGCATTAGCGTTGACCGTAATGGTTGTGGCTTGCATTTGGGGCTGGTGTTGTTGTGACCGCGTTGACCTTGTGCTTCGTTTTTGGTGCGCCATTTTCTTCCATCAGCAAGAAAATACAATATCCCGTTAGATTTCATAAAACCTAACCATGAATGACATCCGTGATAACTAAAGTGAGATCACATCACACAGTGAAAATGTACAACTGAATTGTAATACAACAGATGAATATAACCAAATCGACATTCATTCACCAATAAATTCGAGATAGACGATGACATAACATCACCATTTCATATATAACTGTAAAACATACATGCATGGTTTAGATACAAAATGATCATAATATGTTACAGGTTACAAAGTAAGCATAACACCGCTAAAGCCTACTAGCCGGGATTAAACCGAAATAACATAGTAGGCTATATACAAAACGACTAGCCATAACAAAGTTTAATCTAAGAACTGCTACCAGCCTCCTCTGGCAGCTCCGGCTGTGTAGGACCCCCAGTGGGTCCCTGATGTCCCTGTAATGCAGTAACCTGCCCCTGTAATGCCATCACCTGTCCCTGTAAAGCTGTCACCTGCTCCTGCAATGTGGTGACCAGTCCCTGAAGTGGAATCATCTCTCTCTGTAGTGTCTGCATAACAGTCAATGTCTGAATGATCTGCTGCTGTCGAGTGCGGTCAACAGACCTCAGCTCTCTTATCTCCTCACGTCTCCTGCGATCTGCCTCTATCAAATCTGAAATCGCTCTCCGTCTACTACGATCCCTGACTGTAACTCTGTGGATCTCCTGGACATCTGTGCATAACTGTGGTTGCTAGTGACATAACCTCTCCATGAGTAAGATCGCTAGCATACCATCGCTCATCCCCAAGCTCCCTTTAGACATCTAGCCTCGGTCTCCATGAGAATGACGTGTAATGTGCCATGAGTACGTCTATTCTCTAAACAACATATTGACCCACCGGCCCAATAGCAGTCCACTGTCCATCGCTCATCATCTAACCTGTGTAGATCTCATCTTTATCCCGCCTAACCAAAGTCTCAAACTTCTCATGTGTGCACCAACCACTGTATTGGTCTAACTGAGCTCCTTGTAGAGGTCTCAACAATATCAACCCCATGAATCCGTTGATCCCATATCCAACATATCTCCTTTGGGTCACGCCTGATCTGCCATGTCCATTAGTGGCAACAAAGCCGTAATCTCCCTAAGACTTCCAGCTGGCTAGCAGCAGCACGGCTGGAGCTCTCTCTACCTCATATCGGACCCAGAGCAATTACCTAACCCCATCCGAGGTGGTAAAGTTAACCATCGGTCTATCCTCTCTATGACTGGCATAGGGTAACAATAATGGTGGAAATGAAGTAGGAGCTGATGTGAACATGGGTGGTGGTGCATCTGGTCTGGTGGGGGAAAGTATGAAGGGTGGTGGTAATAGTAGAGAATGAGAAGTAGTTGCAGCCTTAGCTCTCATCCGAATCGTGGCAGCTTGGTAGCCTAATGAACGAATAGGACTAGGAGGTGGTGCTGTCAACACAGGTGAGGGTGGTGATAGTGGGAAAGGAATCTGGGGTGGTGATGAAGACCATGGAGATAGTGGTGATGCTGGTGGGGAAGATATAGCAAGCAGTCTGGCAACCTCAGAATCAGACCATGTGGTACAAGGTAATGGCGACTGGAATAGTAAAACTGGCAGTACATACGATATGCAGGGAGAGGTGGTGGTGTGGCCCCGCATAAAAACAACAAACCCAAAAAAAAAGAAATGAAAGACTCTTCAGTCTCATAACGCTCAGTCTCCTCTACAGATGGAAAAAAAAAAAAAAAAAAAAAAACAGTCTAGCTGGTAGAGCAACAACTTCAGGGTAGGCCAAGGAGCTGAGTGTCTCCTCCGCCATCCTCTCACCTCAACATCCATCACAATCATCCTCATCCTTCCTCATCGGCATCGATGTCCATATCATCGTCCTCATCCTCCTTCAATGTCCATCTCATCGGGCGGGGCCGGGATTAACAACACTCATTGCAAGTCGATTTTATCATCCTTTGAGAACCGATTTAACAACACTCATTGCAAGCCGATTTATCATCCTTTGAGAACCGATCTAACAACACTCATTGAGAACCGAATTAACAATACTTTTGAGAACCGAATTAACACAAATACAAAGCAGAAATATACATCTTTAAAATCAGATCTAAACCAGAAAATAAAATCAGAAAAGAAAAGAAGATTTAAACCATAACAACAAAGAAGTCAACAACGATCTCAGTTTAGGTTTGACTCGTATCTACTTTGAGATATAAAGATCTATCAAGATCTTCACAAAACGAGTAACCCTTATCATCATAGATCTATCAAAGCAACGCTTCATTCAATTTTCAAAAAAAAACAAGACAAGAACAAGAGTGCTCTCATCATATCTTTTGGTTCGAATTTAAAACATAAAAAAAACATAAAACGATCTCTGTTTATCTTGTTTGATACACATCGAGTTGTTCTTAAACACAAGTACACGAGAAAATCATCATCGATCGATTTGAGATGCATATAACTTCTTGTTAATTTTTGAAATCACAAAAGATAGATCTAGAACAAAAGTGTTCAAAACCCTCTTTTTGTTTCGGTATAAAGAAAATTAACTCAAACAACAAAAGAAAACCTACCTATGTTCATTAACCAGATCTTGAAACTGAAAATATCATTTTTTAATCGTATCGTTGGTGCATCAGTTGATGGTTAAGGAGTTTTTGTTCAAACAAAAAGAAAGGAAATAAATTGAGTTTGTTTAGATCTTAATTGTGGGTTTTGAAGGGTTTTGATTTGGAAGTAATATCAATAGAAATTATTGTTGTGGTAGGCGTATGTATTTGTGATTGAGTCTGTACACACAAATAAGAGAGAAGTCGGTTGTTGTAGTGAGTATCTGCAAAGAAAGTGTGTGGCGTCTATGTAATGTTTTAGGGTTATGGTTAGATACTTTCTTATATACTAGTAGGGTTATAACTTTTGTGGTTGGGCCTCATATTTGTCTTCATACCAAAACATGTGTTGTCATAAAGTAGATAGAAGGGTCGAGTTCGAATTTTCTTTTTGTGTTGGGCTGGAACAATTTTAGTACGGAGTAATAGTTTTGAGCTGGCATAAATAGTTCTGAGATGGTTTGGGTTGGGATTTTTCCATACTCGCAATTTGTGTCATTTTTTAGTTTAGGACACTAATTTTTTTACATATTAATAGTCAAAAATAATTTTTGTTGATATAATTTTTCGATTACGATTTTGATTGCAGGTCGATAATCCGAGGATGATAATAATTTTGGATTGTATTTTTGGAATTATTTTTGGTTTACGGTTTTTTAACTGAGCTTAAAAAAAATTGTTGTTCGCGAGATATTAGTTTGTCGTGATTAATTGAGCACGTTTATTAGGTTATTCGTTGGAATTTCTGTAGAATTTTAAAAACGAGTTGAGTGAGTTAGAGTTAATTAATCGAGTGTATCGGATTTGTTCATCATGTATATGAGTAGTTGGGATAAGTCGAGTCTCGAATCGTATAAAGCAAAGTGTGAAAAACTTGAGAAAGAAAACGAAAAATATATCATCACTTTTTCTTCGCTTTATGACAATGACGGGACAATATACTAAAAAGATTAAAGAACAAGAGGATTTAATTGACACGATGAGTGATCAATTAGCTGAGGAGAAAAATATCGTTAAGATTAAACAAACGACAATTTCAGAGCTAAAAGAGTGTCTACGTAAAAAGGATTTTGAAAATGAGTATCTTAAGTCCAAAGTTGTTGATTTTACAACGGTTTAAAATATTCAAGTGCAAGTTGAGGAACTTAAGAGTGTAAATAAAAAATTTGAATTTATCGGTTGAAGAGCTATCTAAGGCACATGCACTTGCAGAAGCGATTTTGAGAGAAAGAGATGAAATGATTAATGCTCAGTGTAATAAAATACGAATGTTGGAAGAACAATCTGAGATATTTCATGAGGTACCATCTGAGTTTGATTCAGAAAAAGTTCATGACACACAAGATAGCTCAGAAAAGGATTTGATTTTGAGTTTGCAAACACAATTAACAAAGACTGCTGAATTGGTTGTATGATTTTCAGATGAAAAATATTTTTCTTTAAAAGAAACTGAGAGCTTAAAAGTTGAAATAAAAAGTTTGCAAACTGAAAATAAAGTTCTAAAATTAGGAGAATATGAGTTGTTAGAAAAGATTGATCAAATGAAATCTTTAGTTTCGAAACTTTTGGAAAAACTTCAGATTTCAAATCAAGAGATGAAACAACAAATCGTTATTTTTGAAGAAGATAAACGAATGTTTTTGGCTAAAAATGAATTTCTTGAAAAAGTGTCTTCTTCGGTGCAAAATGAGTATAATGATTTGTTGGCTTCCAATGATATTTTGAAACAAAGACTTGAAACAAAGTTTTAGTTTTCAAAACATGATACTTCTCTTGAGAAAATGATTGAAATGATTGAGAAAGAATACGAATCAAATGTTTCAAAGATTTCCATTACTAGTTCAACGTTTGAGACTAATAATTTAGAACTTGTAAAGGAACTAGGGGGAACAAATGAAATGTTTTAATGAAGAGAAAAAGGTGTTTGAGAATACGATTTCAAAGTTGGAAAAGGACTTAGCACAACGAGTCAAAGATTTTGATGATGACAAAACAGAGCTTTCAAGAAGAACTGATAAATTTGAGACGTATTTTGCAAATCTTGAAAAAGAAAATACTTTATTAAAGTCGCAGTTGGCATCTCAAAATTACACTTCGTTGCAAAAGAAAAACAATGATTTAAGAACATCATATAATGTGTTGAAACAAAAATATGTAACTTCTTGTGAAAATTTTGAAAAACAGAACAATGATTTGAAAATGCATTACAAGAGATTGATTGATTCAATCAAACAGAAAATGGTTGTTTCTCAAGTTTTCACAAAATCAATTCCAAAAGTGAATGTTTCGGAAAAGATTTACACGGGTAAATCTTTAAAACCGATTTCGAAAAAGGTTTCTTAATTTACTACATATTCTTTGCAAAAAGATAGGAAGTATTTGAAGAAACAACATTCATTCAAAACATTTACTTCTTAAAATCATGTGAAAAACGAAAGTTCAAAACAAATCTGGAAAAGAATGGGGGAAAACATTTCTAAACCGTTCATGTATTCTAGGAATGAAATGTTTTCAATGCGTAAACAAAATGATTCAGTTTTGAAAAGGGTGAAAGATGTAAGGTTTCCATTCATTTTGAAAAGATTTTTTCACAATGAAACATCGAGTTTCAACAATAAATGGAAATCTTCATCCTCCTCAAGGGTTAAAACATCGAATGAAACACCGAGTTTATAAACGGTGTTGACACCTTTGAAAAGTCTCCTAATGAAACATTAAGGTTTTATAAGTCAAAATGGATAAATGAGAAGAGTTTTAAATCACCGTTGATTCCAAGAACGTTATTTCAAAATGAAACACCGGGTTTCAAATTTCCTTGGAATTTAACCTCTATGCATCAAATTGACGCCACTTATAGTTGGTTCTCCAAATATGGTAAACCTGTTAGCAACATGCTTAAGTGGGTACCAAAAGTTGTTGTTTAATTTGATAGGATCTCCAAATTTTTTCTTTTAGTTTAAGAAAATTCAAAAGGGTTAATTGCTTAAAAATGTACTATAATTGCCACTTTTTGTCATTGTATGTAGACAACTATTTTTTTTGTCATTGTGTCGTTCAACTTTTAAATTCGTGCTATTGTGTGTATTTTGTGACCATTTTACCCTCACTTTTTTCAAATTTTGAAGGGTAAAATGGTCATTTTACATGCAGAAATAGTCGCAGAATACACACAATAGCACGAATTCAAAAGTTGAGCGACTCAATGGCAAAAAAAATAGTTGTCTACATACAATGACAAAAAGTGCCAAGTATAATACATTTTTAGGCAATTAACCTAATTCAAAAATACAAAAAGATTTTCTATTTTCTTTTATAAAAATAAGAAAAATGATTTTCTTTTATAAAAATAATAGAAAATACAAAAAGATTTTTTTTTGTTTCTATGATAGCTTTCATACATTTTCAGTACGAAACTCGAGCTTAAACTGATGGCTTTTGTATAATTCAGTACGAAACCAGAGCTTCATTTGATGGCTTGTGTACATCTCAGTGCACAACCCGAGTTTTAAAGAAAAGAAGGTGTACGCTTCAGTGTATCTATCTTTGAAAAAGAAGAGAAGTCTTCTTTGACTTGAGTCATTGATACATATTTTTCAAAATCTTTATGTGGTACTTAAAAGATAAAATCAAGTTGTTTAAAAAGTCAATGATCTAAAGTTGACGAGTTACAATCGATTTGGATTTTAAAATGTGGTACTTTCAAGATAAAATCAATTTTTAAAAGGTCTTCAAATTGATGTACTCTTTGTGAAAAGTGTCTAAAGAAATAAAGGACTCGGAAGAGCAAAAAGGAACTCCCTCATAAAGGTTTTATCGAAAATACGGTATTTTTCGAGGGGGAGTGTCCGTATGTTTTGTTGAAAAGTTTTCAGAAAGTTAACAAAATGGTAAATTGGTTACATTTCATCTTAACATATCTGTATTTTTGCGTTTTTAGCTATATGTTAAAAATGTTTCTCGGCATATGTTAAGGGGGAGCGTCTTTACAATGATTGAAAACTTTCAAAGATCAAAATTTTCTTCTTCATATGATGTTAGTGAGAATGATGAAAAATAGAAAGAGAGAAATGAGAAATTGTATACTTAAAAAAAATGAAAGTATATGTCATGTGCTTCAAAAGCAAGAACATCACATGAAAAGAAAAAGAGAAAAGTATGCAAGAAAAGAAATGCCACCGCATACGAAAATAAATAAAGTGCTTGTTCTAAATTCTCTTGATCTTATCGAAATCATATGATATGATTTCAGATTTTCATCATGGTTATCACGAAACATTCTTTCTAAAGGAATTATCTTGGCGTATGTTGATTGAGTTGCACGGTGTGATTTAGTTACTTTCAAAATACTCATATGATCTTCCAGAACCGGAATTGATCTACCCGGAGTCTTCATTTCCCTTTAGGAAAAGTTAGGTCTAGGTGATGGAGTTTTAGGTGCAAATCAACATGTTTCGAATACCAAACGGACTTAAGAGATAAAGCTTTGATTGAAAAAGAATGTACGAAAATAATAAAGTTATGAAACGTAATGTAAATGATGAAGAAGCATCAAATGATAAGCAAAATTAAAGGTTGGAGTTGAAAAGTGAAAGGCTTATAGAAAAGAAGAAGGGTGTTTCTCCTACACTAGGATAGAAACCGGGTCAACTCATATCTATCGACTTCTCCTCCCGAGAATGTTGGTATTGAATAAAGGACATTCTGCTCCAGTTCTTGCTTACTAAAAGTGCACAAGAGTCTAGAGCCTATTTGATATTCAATGAAAATATCTTTAGGACACAAAAGTACGTTTGTATTAAATATCAATGATATAAAAGGTACAATGATATATGTCTTCGTGACATTGCATGTCTATGTGACATTACCGAAACATTCTGGAGTGATACTATAAAATAGTATTCATAATGATTGAATGGAAATCCTACCAGTGCTAACATCACGCCAACGCTAAACGTAGGTCACTATTTGAAAATGATTGCTTAATGATTCAAATACGTGATAACTAGCAATCTATGTGATCTAGTGGTTATGTGTTTCCCATGGTAACATAACACTAAGTTCACGAGATCAATGCTTATTTGGATTTCATGATCATATTTCCACATCCTTATCATCGAGATATTGATTTGATCATATTTTTCAAATATTTCATCGGGAATTTTCATAGCATGATCTTGTGATGTATAAACTTCATAGTTAATGTGAAAGATGGTTCTTACTCTAATAATTTTCAATTTCATCTTCTACAACATACAACAACAACATTTCTACCTTTCACAAGCATGACTACTTCAATGAATCTTATAATGCCAAAAGTTTCTTTCAACCTTCACGAGAATGATAGCAATCATATTTGTTGGTTTGAGGGAGCTTATGGGTTATTTTGGGGGAGTGTGTTTGGTTATAAAGGAGAGAATGTTTGACTTTTAGAGAGAAAATAAAAGATTTTTGATTTCAATTTCATGGACTTCAAAGGATATTCTTCACCCAAAGCTTATTTGGAAGCTTATATGGTCATGATGCTCATGATGGATCATTATCATCATGAGGGGGAGAAAATATAAGCTTAGTATTAGCCTAATATGAGAGAGATAAGATATTAGTATATCTGGGGAGAAAATGTAAGGTCAATTCAAGTATATGAAAGGGGAGAAGATATAAGCAAGAATATATGGGACAAATCAAGAAATTAGCAAAGAAATTGAATTAAACAAAACGTCATTGTAAAAGTAGTTTGATTAAGAAGATAAGATTCGTATTCAAGATTGAGGTTAGTTCATCAAATGTTTTGAATAAGCTGTAGTGTTTAATTAACTTCAAAGATCGATCGAGATATCCGGTTCGACATTTGCATGGAATTACTTCTCAAGTATATCGACATTGTCTTCAGACAATCAAAGTTTACTACTTCAATATTCAAGAGATAGATATGTGATTGAGGGGGAGCTTAAAGAGTATGAAGATTCATGTGAAAAGTCAAGTGTTCAAGTCTTTTACAAAGAAATGCTCAATCAATGTCATCGTGTTTCAAGATCTTTCGTCAGCAACATTATGTAATTGAAATCTACATTCAAGATCAAGTTCGAAGATAAAGATTTCATACAAGATTTTAAAAAAAATCAAGTTGCTCAAAAGAAGATCAAGTTAGCTTTTAAGAATAGTGATTTGAGTTCGAGAGTGGAGTTGATACCTTCAGAGATAAAGAAATCTATCATATTATATAAGGGAAGAAAATTATATCGGGAGAGATTTGCTACAAGGTCGTCCTCAACTTTCATAAAGAATTCTTAGTATTTTCAAGATTCAAAGAAAAAGAAAAATGACTGACAACTTCAGAATAAAGTGTTCAAGCATAAGGAAGAAGTCGTCATAAAAAACACAATAAAGATAGTTCTCAAGTAGATCATTTCGGGGGAGAATATAAGAAATAGAGAAATGACCTACTTGTAAGTACTTTAATAAGTATAGGGACTAAAAGTGTTAAGTTAGGAAAGCTCAATAAGGATAGTTAACCAAGGGGTATAAATAGTATTTATGCCAAGGTTAAGTGTAACAATTTCATTTTAATCAAAAGGCAAGTTAAAAAATTCTCTCTCTAAACACACATACTAATTAAACCTTGATCTTCACACACTAGTCATCAATCAAGATCTTATGCTTAATATTCAAGCTTTTTCCATGGTGTTTCTTGGTTAGTATAATCGGTTCAAGAAGAGAAAGGAAACAAAGATCCAAAAATACCAGTCTTGTAGGAGATTTATACTTATTCCATTTGGGCGAATTATACAGTTTAGGATAGGCGAATTATAGTCACTTCATTGTAGACGATTTATACCTCTCTCAAAGCTAGGCGAATTATACCATTTTGGGTTAGGCGGATTATACCACTCTAATAGGCGAATTATACTCACTTCATTGTAGGCGATTTATACCTCTCTCAAAGCTAGGCGAATTATACAGTTTTGGGTTAGGCGAATTATACCACTATGATAGGTGAATTATACTCACTTGATTGTAGGCGATTTATACCTCTCTCAAAGCTAGGCGAATTATACACTTTTTTTTGCCAATTTTGGTACTTTTTACTGAAATTTCATTTTTGGTTCATTTACAAAACCTATTTCAGTGAAGGCAAATTTGGTAAAATCATAATTTTTACTTTTTGACTTCTTTTCATGGTTTCTTCTTGCTTAGTAAAATCTCATGAAAGTTTCATTTCTTTTCTCAGTTTAATCAAGACCTGTAAAACCCTGTGAACTAAAATTCTGTAACAAACCATAATCACAATCACTTTATAAAACTTAAGATCCGATATCTATTCATAAAAACATCAAAATGTCAAAT
>BQNB010101014.1:0-24574 GCA_026074375.1 Tanacetum coccineum | reverse complement strand
GAGACTTTGACCCAAATAAACCCAGAAGATCAATATCACTACATAATGATATGTGAATATCAATTTTTAACGTTTACAAAAGTGTTTCATACTTTCAACTAACGACATAAAATGACATGTAATCCTTTCGATACTTCGCACGGTATCTCTAATTAAGTATGAACCAATCTCGTTGAATTCCACAATCATGCTTTCGGGTAGTGTTGATAATCACGCTAATCTGATGCATATGAGTATATGACAGATCCAAAGAATATAACAAGGTCATTAAACATGAACCAATCTCATTTAAATAAAAGATATAATCCCGATACATTATAAATAAATAAGAAAATACGACGATATAAAACCATTATTTCCATAATGTATCGGATGATCAAAGTAAACATTAATAGGAATCATTACACGCTTATTGAGTTCAATCATCTTGCATAATGTCAACACATTGATTAATTGCAGCCTCATCAACACTTACCTCATGTTATCTACATCACCGTGAGTTGGCATTTCATTCTATTGTATGACTTGAAGGAGGACAAACAACTTTGTTGCATCAGATGCAAGTTCAGGCAAAGACGAAGATTCATCATGTGTAAACTCATTAACATGAGTTTTTAGCAACAACACATGTTAACAATAAGATTTCACTAACAAGAGACAATGATCCGGAGGTCGGGGAGGATAGAAATAAAAGTAAGCCATTTTATTAGAGAGAGAAAGGAAAGAGTGTGTGTTTTCTAAAGAGAGAAACAACACACACTTATGAGACAAATGTTTATCCTCACCCCTCCATGGAAGTATGGAGGGGATATATATAGCCCGGGACAAGATCTACTTACTACACTTGACATTTCTAGTCCTTGCGTGTCCGGCTAATGTAAACTAATGTAATTCCGTATTAGCCGACATATTTTAAGGCTAACAATCTTCCCCCAATATGTGGGCATACGGAATTACTTACAATGTTCCTATCATGTACAAATACAACACAAATAAAGTCTTCCAAAGCTGAAGATGTCTTCTGAGTTCTCCTTGTCTTGAAACTTGTACTCCAGCTTGGATCTTCATTGTCTTTACTTGTACAGGAACCATTGTAGTATGCATGAACTGGATTAACTTCCCCCCAATCCATGCAGCATGTCTTGAAAAGCTTTCTTCATAGACTCCTTTTTGGCGAAGTTTTTGAATCAGCTTCCCCCTAAACCAACATCCCTATCTTAAGCAGATTCTGAAACTTTGAAGTAGCTTGAACAATCTTCTACTTGTCATTGACGTGCACAACGGAATTTTGTAGAAGTCAAACCACACCAACGACCACTGCTTCTTGTCATTAGGGCTTGGTGAATATTCGTTCGGGGGTGCATGCGAGAAATCAACAACAATTCTTTCTCAGGAATGCAGAATTTTTCATAAACATCATGCTAATTTAGTAATAAACACTACTTCCCCCTGGAAGTTGACATGGTAACATCAAAGTCAACTAAGTCCCGGATGTACACATTTTCCCCCATGATGGTTGCGAACTCTCGGAAGCATCATTGTCGTGTACGTCCATATACTCGAGAAGTTCTTGTCTTAAGCAACAATCTTGATTCCAAGAAACGAAGCATTACACTCTTGTCTTCAGAAACCGTAGAGGAAATGAAGCAAGAATCAAGAAAACTTGGTATAATCAAGGTCTTTGTTATTAAAAGTCGTTGAAGAAACGTTTGAAAATTTTTACTTAGACTGTGAAGTACCATTGTCTTGGAATCCCGTGAGAATTGCTGATTACATCTCAACCTTGAAACTCTCTGTCTAACTTTACCAACCTCGAATTCTGTCGGCTATTGTTGTGATCACTTGGTGAAGTAAACCCGATATGCCAAACTTGAAAATGAAGTAAAATCCCCCAAATTTGTTACTTAAGCTTGCACTAATTGTTGAATAGAAAACGGGCAGAAATTTAAATCTTATAAGTACTCTATACCCAACCAAAAAGTATAATATGTAACAACACCTCTTTACTTATCCACATCGTCTTCTGTGCTGTGACATTGAGACTACGAATGTAACTCTCCTTAAGTGAAAGTTTCACGCAGGTCCTTGCAACCAACCACCCCTGACTGCTGGTAACTAGATAATTCAAGTCTCAATCATAACCATTGTACGTTCAAGCAAGTCATCAATCGATAGATTGGGTTAGAAAAAAGGGTAGAAAATAGAAGAAGAATCTCGATGATGAAATAAGAAGTAGAGACCCATCGTAGACCCACCTCAAGCTCAAATAAGGTATACCAAATCAACTTCGTGATCACTTGTCATCGTGAATCCAATCGTTAGCCGTTTTGTTCATTTAGTAATCATATTCGGATCGTTTAGTGTTAGTATCGTGTTGTTGTGTTTTGTTGAAATCAATTAACATTCACAGGGATTTACAATTCATGATTTTAAACCATAAATGAATTAAACGGGATTTTACAAAATCAAAGAGAAAATCCGTGAGTGATTTGATTCCGAAATCAGTGACGAAAAATTTCCAAAATAAAAAAACTGAAAAATGTCAATAAATCAAGAAAACGAGTTTTTGGGCCTTCGAAAAATCCTAAACTCAGCTTAAGCCTGTTATACGTATCCGTCTCCGTTTTTCTACTTCGATTTGAGAGGTCACGGGCCTAAAAACGGACTAACGGATCAAAAGTTATATGGCTGTTTTTACTGAACCGTTTTCGTCACCAATTTTCAAAAAACAAAACTTGTCGGATATCCCCAAAAAAAATGCTCGAAAAAATCGATCCCACTCGTTCGATTCCGGCCTCGTTCGATATCCGTCCGTACGAATCCGCTCGAGTTTCGATCCGGTCGTACGAATCCCCTCGTTCGATATCCGTCCGTTCGAAAATCCCTCGTCATCGATCCGCTCGTTCGATCCGCTCGTTCGATCCGCTTGTTCGAGTCCGCTCGTTCGGTTCAAACTAAAAGTCACTCGTTCGATCCAAACTAAAAGTCACTCGTTCGATCCAAACTAAAAGTCACTCGTTCGGTCCAAGCTAAAAAACACTCGATCGGTCCTAACAAAGATGAAGCTCGTTCGGTCCACGCTAAAATCTTGCTTGTTCGGTCCAAAATGAAAATGCACTCGTTCTTTCACTTCTTTCCGTCCTTTTGTAAGTTTTAGCAACACACGAAATGACCACGAGAAAACGCTTTTAAGCCAAGAAACGACGCCGAACCAATGAGCTCATAAAAAAAACGAAATCACTAACACAACACACTCGAATACAATACACCCCCGGTTAGCTCTTGATACCAAATGTTATAATAAGAAATCACTAGCTACACAAGAAAGATCCGGAGGTCGGGGATTGAAACAAATTTTTAGCCATTAATTATTAAGAGAAAAGGAAAAAAAAAAAGAATAGAAGAAGGTGGGTGTCTAAGAAGAAAACAAGAACAACACAGTACACGATTTTTACAAAATGAATCCACACCCCATCCCATGGAATTATGGAGGTGGATAAATATGACAAAACAAGGGAACTATACTATCTTAAATTTTAGAAGTCCCTGTAGTTCTAGCCTAATGAATACTAATGTAATCTCCGATATGTCACCATATGTTTAAGGCAAACAATTACTTCCAAAATGGCCCAGCGAAAGTCGACTGTGCGATTGAAGAATCAAAGAATCTAACAACCTTACCTCTTGACGAACTTATTGGAAACTTGAAAGTTTATGAAGAAGAATATAAAAAGATTTCGAAACGGTCAAAGGCAAGAAAGAACAAAGTAGATCTCTTGCATTAAAGGTGAAAAAGGAAGTAAGTGATGAAGATAGCTCAAGCTCCCGATAGTGAGACGAAGAGTATATGCAATGGCCGGTCAAAAAAAAAAAATAAAAAAAAAAAAAAAGGGGGGTAAATCAAGAAATTCTTCAAGAGACTAGGAAGATTTGTAAGACAACCACGAGGCGATAGAAAAACATTCCAAAGAAGTAGAAATGATGGTTATGGAAAAAGTGAAAGAACATGTTTTAGATGTGGTGATCCAAATTACCTCATCGAGAATGTTCAAAAGCCGCCAAAGAAACAACGATCAAAAGCATTTAATGAGAGTAATGGAGTGACAAATGAAGAAGATACAAGTGGAAAAGACTAAAGATGAAACTTGTCTTGTTGCTCAGCCCCCGATGAAATATGCTTAGGAATAAACTTGGAACCCGATGAGTGGATCAAAGATAGTGGATGCTCAAAACACATGACGGGTAATCGAAAATTATTTTCTTCATACAAAGCATACAACGGAGGTAACGTAATTTTTGGGAGCAACTTGCGCGGTAAAATCATAGGCAAAGGTATGATTTCTCAAGACTCTCTAATAATTGAAAATGTTGAGCACGTAGATAACTTAACATATAACTTGCTTAGTGTAGGTCAAATATGTGATAATAAATGCAAAGTAATATTTACCGAACACGATAGCGAAATAATTAAAGACGAAAAGGTTATAGGTAAAGGAATTAGGAAAGGAGGAATATATGTAATGAAACTAGGAAATAAACCGAAAGATAAAATATGACTTGCAACATTAGAAACGAAAAACATCGACACTATGGCATAGGAGATTAGGTCACGCGAAATACACTAATTCAATCATTAGCAATCTGAAAGAGTAGTTTGAAATCACCACAAACTTAAATACACCTACATTTTTTTTGTGATGCTTGCAAAAATAGGAAAACAAGCTCATGCAAGTCACAAGGCTAAAAATATAGTTTCAACAACTAGATGCTTAGCGCGCGCACTACTTTCACATGATATGTTTTTGCCTATTAATCCTCCCATAACGAAGCAATAGGAATCGTTAACCTAGTAATCGTAGATGACTATTCTCGATTCACATGGACTAGTTTTTTAGCAAATAAAACAGAAGCCTTCGAAAAATTCTAAATATTTAGCAAAATGATCCAAAACAAATTAGGATGTTCCATTGTATCAATTATAATGGATCATTGTCGGGAATTTGATAATTAAGTACAATTCAGAAACTATTATGATTTAAATGGGATATCTCACAATTTTTCCGCTCCTCGTACTCTACAATCAAATAGGGTAATAGAAAGAAAAAATCTCACTCTACAAGAAATGAGTAGAACCATGTTAAACGAACAATCCATTCCTCAAAAATTTTGGTGTAATGCAGTCGATACGTCAACCTATATAGTTAATAGAGTTTCACTAGTACAAAAAGTGGTATTGGTCACACCAAAAATGTGTGACTATATACATATAGTCACACACGCGAAAAGATTTCATGTTTGACAAAAGTTCGCACTGAGCGTAAGTCACCTACGATCATGCATTCGATTAGTCAACATTAGGAAAGCATTAGTGTCCGTATCCACTTTTTTGTGTGAACTAAATAGTATAATTTAGTGACTGAAAAGAAATTGTACAACCAACAAAGCATTTTTTTTTTGTATATTTTAGTCACCATACACTTCAAACATAGAGTGGCCAAAAGTGTAAATATGTTGACCATAATGATGTTTAAAGAGAAGAAATGTGTATTATGTTTGATGACTATTGTTCATCAAAATGGCCACATGAATTTATGTTTGTGTGACACTTTGTAAATTCTACCCACACAAAGCATGTTATGTTTTTGTGGCATTTATCACATACAACTAGGCATAAAGTGATCAAAAGTGTTAATAAGTGTGACTATATGGTGTTTTAAATGAAGAAAAGTATTTTTGTGTGACTATTGAATCATCCAATTGCCACATGAATTTTGAAGTTTGTGTGACCTTTGTAATATATAGCCACACAAACATGTTTTTTTTTGTATTTAGATCCACATACAACTAACATAAAAGTGACCAAAAGTGTTAATAAGTGTGACTAATGTTCAAAAATTAAATAAAAAGTAAAATATGGTATTTTGTGTGTAATATGCTAAATAAACAATCCATATAAAAACATAAAACATACATAATGTGAACATATAAAATTGAAAATATCAACATAAATTGAACAGATTTAATGAAGATTTTATCTCATCACAATATACGCAACAATTCCAATGGCCTCATGATCTTTAATGTTTGTGTAGCCTTTGCTAATGAATTAAGTCACACAAAGCATGTTTTTCTGGGGATTTAGTCACATACAAGTAACAAAAAGTGGCCAAAAGCGTTAATAATGTGACCATATGCTGTAAACTCAAGTAATATAAATTTTGTCTACTATTGTTCCCCCAATGGCCACATGAATTTTATAATATAGAAGTGCGGGGAATCGAACCCCTTGCCTCTCGCATGCAATGCGAGCGCTCTACCATATGAGCTACACTCCAAAAATGTAATCAGTATACATGTGTTTACAATAGAGAGAACTTGTTTAATCAATAATAAGAAGCTATAAAGCTCTTAATTATAACTGAAACACTTACAATTGATTTGACTAGTCCGTGAGAAATTTAATGGAAGTCGTCTATTGCTTGTCATCTCATCCAAATATAAAAGATCTTACCTAACGAATACCAAGAGTCCAAAATATAGCTGCAACAGCAAAAACAAACATGAACCGGATGATTAAGCATCACAAAATACTAAACTTAAAATAATCTTTATGCGAAGTTATTGTCTAGTGGGATAAATTGCACCGGATATTATGTATAAGACGATGAATGTCTTTAATCGTAATGGTAATCCAGGATTTGATGCAAGTATATTATGTGAAAGAAGTTTTCTAAATTACGTACCTTGTCGACTTTCCTGGAAGAATGTAAATCAAAGAGAAATCATGATGAGGGGGGCCTGCAATAACGGATGATAAAGATATCAACCAAGAATTTCATACACAGATATACATGTGTTATATCACATATGGTATGATGAAAGGGCCTATGATATCACGAAAGCAGCATAACAATTGTTGTATTGGCCGCGAACAGTACTAATTTTCAAAGGCAGCACTAATTTTTAAGGAGCAGTACAAAGACATCACTAATTTTCAAGGATCAGTACTAATGTTGTATTGGCAGCGAGCAATACTAATTTTCAAAGGCTGTGACTTGAAGGTTCTCATAAAAGAATGCATGTACTGTATCCATGTTTAATGCAAAGTGCATAACCAAATAGTATTAACATTCTTGTATTCAAACAGTATTAACCACGAAGGCAACACTAATTCTGCAATCAACAATGAATTCTTTTAAGGCAAATATTATATTAATATTACAATAGCATTATTAATAATATACTTATACCTTCAAGTAAAAACAACGCAAATACATTCCTTAGTAAAAAAGCATGGCCTGATTTCTGAAACCGCCAATCACCCTAATATAAGATCGCCAATGCACGCAATATTAATATAAACTTATACATACCTGAATCTAAAGACCGCCAATGATCGCCAATGATCGCCAATGCCTGAATGTGGATCACCATAAACATCCTGTGACCACAATCTATTAAAAGACTTGTGAATTTTTATAAATATGCAATTCATGAGTTATTAGCTTTTTTAATGGTTTGAAAGAAATCCATTATTTCATCAAGAGTGTAATACGAGTAATAGTTGTGTTAACCTTTATAGATATAGAGGTGAATTATATGCAAATGCAAAAAAATCTTATTGTTGCACAGCTATGGGGAACTTGTAGCTCTCCTCATTCCTTCCTTCCATATCAGAATCTAAAATAAACCCGGTGTTTGTTGAGGTACAATTAAGATGCACATTAATGTCACAATTCTCCATTAGTCTCTTTAGCATCCATCACAGTTTTTATAAGAAGCACATTAACCCCGTAATTCGCCATTAGTCTCTTAGCATCCATCAGTCAATGATGCCTTCACAATCAATCTACACAGACCAGAATGACAATATCATAGTATGAATAAGATATAGTGAAAATACTAGTACAAAATTTTAAAGTAATCATACAGGTATTTATTTAAACACAGGTTAGATTCACCTATAAAGGGTTTATTTTGGTACTTTACTACACTTGTTGACCAAGCTTTCCTTTGGGTTTGAGTTGATACTATTCCTTTCACATGATGGTTTTAGAATGTGAAGTTTTCCACCAGTGGATGATGCTTTGCTGATATCTAGTTTGTTGATATCTGGTTTGACAAAGACGGGTCGATGAGAGAGCGAGTGGTTCAAATGTGAGAACTCTAATGCTGCAACTTCTTGACCTTTAGCTTTATCTTATTAGATGAGTTTAAAGCCTAAAAAACTCAAAATTAAACAGTCAACCAATTATAATGCTAGAGAGAAGAAACTTTACATAACCAGTTAAAATAAAAAGCCTCTTCAAATCCTAAGACCTTATTAATTGAATCCAAACATTTAGACTAACTAGAATACACCATATTCTTTATATCACGCATTACCCCATGTACTACATATTATAATACACTCAGGGCGACTTTCTACCCATTAATCATAATTCTAAACTTTATCGACTCAAGTCACATAATCATAATAATCAGCCACTAAAAACACAAATCCAAACAACCCCACAAGACTTGTTTAGAACAAAAAGATGAAAAAAACGAGAACGAGAAACAACCTCTGAGGGAGCTGGGATTCCTAGTGCTTTCATGAAAGAAAAAACCTTCATTAAGGGTAATGTTGATTTTAAAACCATGCTAGTCACCAACTTCTCATTTTGAACCTGAATAAAACAAACAAAAAACACAGCTTGTCCAACATAACAAATGCTTTTGAAAACTATAGTAACATCTAACATTTAACCAAACTTACATAAAAGACCCACTAATTCCCCCCCCCCCCCCCCCCCAAATTCAAGCATTCCATCGAGCAATTGTGGGCGTCAAGACCTGTAAGATCTAGATAAGAGAAATGATATTAATTATTCAAGCATTCCATCGACCAATTTCCAGCTTATAAACATGAGGTCAGGGCTTATTCCTATTAGCTATCGTTTAGCATATATGTTTGGTTATCTTGATCCCTTCAAACTCCTAAGTCCACCTATTCCACTAAACAGCAAACACTACGTATATCACAGCCCGCATAAAACCTACAAACTAAAAAAAAATCATTACATTTTAGTTTTTAAAATGGGCATTGTTTTTCTTACCAATGTCTAGCATCTCTATGTCTCATCGGAAAATTATATCCACACGTAAGCCTAGAGCGAACCATATCATCACATCAATCATGAAAAAAAAGGTAGCAACTTTTAATTATAGAAATCAATAACATTAATAGAGAACAAATAAAATATAGCGTGCAAGAAGAAAATGAAAACCTTAGATCCAAAATGGTGGCTGATGAAAGATGAAATAAGATGTGGGTTTATTCGATCGAGATGAGCAGGACCAGATGGTGGACTTTGTGGCTTTTTGGAGATATGGGGGTTGAATGGAGATTTGGGTTTTGAGATAGTTGGATTCGATCAGAGAGATGAGTGGGGTTTTTTAGAACTAAATAGGGAAATCTTTGGGGTTTTGAGTGTTTTGAAAATTGTTTAGCTGTGAACAATGAAGGGATAAAAGAAAAGCCAAAATGTTTTTGGTATAAAAATATTTTTATAACGGTGCTATAAACATAACTTGATACACATTAGTGATATGAGTTAACTATTTTAAGCCTATAGTCACATGATCATAGCTACACTTAAAATGTTACTATACACATAAGGTTTTTGCAAACAAACACACACTACACTTTAGACACGCATATTCACTTACGTGACCATACGCATCGAATTTTGTAACACTTAATCCATGTATTCTAATGGTTTTAGTTGTACCATATAAGACATTTGGTCACCACCCCTATTCAAGTGTGTGTCATAAAGATACGCTCCACTTTTAAATGTTAATATTCGTAACTAATGCTTCAAACTTACCTTTTAGTTGTCCACACATTCCAAATTCAAGAGGCTAAATATTACATTCAAAAAATAGCAGACGAACTTTAAAAATAAAAGTGTGACAAACTTGACAATATAATTTTAGTAGCCACATACATAATTACTTCCTGTGACCATGAATATGGATTTTGTCACACAAAATAATTGTGTGACATATATTTGTCCAATATGTATAGTAGTATATTGTTACTAATGTTTCAAACTATTGTAATTTGTCACACGTCCCAAATTTATAAAGTTACTAAATAAACAACAAAAAATTTCTTACCAGTTAAGTCTAGTCACATAAATATTCAAATGTGTGACAATGAAATTCTGAAATGAATTTTTCCGCTCCTCGTACTCCACAATCTAATGGGGTAGTAGAAAGAAAAAATCGCACTCTACAAGAAATGAGTAGAACCATGTTAAATGAACAATCCATTCCTCAAAAATTTTGGTGTAATGCGGTCGATACGTCAACCTATATAATTAATAGAGTTTCCATTAGACGTATTTTAGGAAAAACTCCATACGAGTTGTTAAGAGGTAGGAAACCAAACCTTAACTATTTTAGAGTATTCGGAAGTAAATGCTTTATTCTTAATACAAAAGATTACCTCACCAAGTTCGACCCAAAGTCGTACGAAGGTGTTTTCCTAGGATATTCGCAAAATAGTAAAGCTTACATAATACTTAACAAACAAACAATGAAAGTTGAAGAGTCGTTGAATGTAACTTTCGATGAAACTCCTCCCCCGCCTAAAACATCACCATTGGAAGATGATGAGTTAGTCGAAGAAGAAGCTATTGAGGTTAGTAAAACAAAACCCATAGGCAATGATCTTGAAGACATTTCATTAGAAAATAATCAAATTGTAAATATTAAAGAATCTAAAACTCATCCCCTAGAAAACGTTATTGGTAATCTAAATCAAAGAACTCTTAGGTCGCAAGCTCAAGACAAAAGCAATTTCTTTTGCTTTATTTCAACAATAGAACCTAAAAATATAAATGAGGCATTAAAAGATGAAAATTGGGTAATGGCCATGCAAGAGGAACTAAACCAATTTAAAACAAATGATGTTTGGGAACTAGTCCCAAATCCCATGGATATGACCATTATAGGAACAAAATGGGTATATAGAAATAAACTCGATGAAAATGGCGTCGTAACTAGAAACAAAGCTAGGTTAGTCGCCCAAGGTTATAATCAACAAGAAGGAATTGATTATGACGAAACATATGCACCCGTAGCTAGACTAGAGTCCATAAGAATACTTTTAGCTTATGCTTGCGCACTAGACTTTAAGTTATACCAAATGGATGTGAAGAGTGCATTCCTTAACGGTTTTATCAATGAGGAGGTTTACGTGGCACAACCTCCGGGATTCATTGACTTCGCAAAACCTAATTATGTCTATAGACTTAAGAAAGCTCTTTATGGTCTAAAACAAGCCCCAAAAGCTTGGTACGATCGATTAAAAGCCTTTCTTATTAAACATGATTACTCCATGGGAATGGTAGATAACACACTCTTCACTAAAAAGAAAGACTCCAACCTCATTATTGTCCAAATATATGTTGATGACATTATATTCGGATCAACTTGTCAAGAAATGTGTGATGACTTTGCCAAGATCATGCATGATGAGTTTGAAATGAGTATGATGGGGGAACTAAATTTTTTCTTAGGATTACAAATAAAACAATTAGATGATGGAATATTTTTTAATCAATCAAAATATATTAAGGAAATGCTTAAGAAATTTGGACTAGAAGACTCTAAGCCAATAAAAACCCCTATGTCTACGGAAACCAAACTCACGAGAGACGAAGAAGGTGAGTCCGTAGATAATACCAAATATAGAGGCATGATAGGTAGTTTATTATACTTAACGGCAAGTAGACCCGATATCATGTTTAGTGTTTGCCTTTGTGCACGCTTTCAAGAGGATCCCAAAACCTCTCACCTAGAAGCGGTTAAACGTATCTTCCGATACATTAAAGGCACTACGCATTTAGGATTATGGTATCCTAAGGGATCCGGCATAGAAACAATAGTGTATACGGATTCGAATCATGCGGGAGATTACGTAGATCGCAAGAGCACTAGTGGTGTTTGCACGTTTATGGGATGTTGCCTAACATCTTGGTTTTCGAAGAAGCAAACCGATCTTGCCATCTCCACAACCGAAGCGGAATATGTAAGCGTCGAAAAAGCATGTCAACAAGCCCTATGGATAAAACAATCTCTCGTAGACTATGGCGTTAGGTTAGACGACATTCCAATAATGTGTGATACAAAGGGGCTATAGACTTAAGTAAGAATCCCGTTCAACACTCATGAACAAAACACATTGAGATTCGCCATCATTTTCTTCGTGATAATATTCAAAAAGGGAATATCTCTATAGAAAAGGTCTCATCGGAAGACAACATAGCCGATATTCTAACTAAACCACTTAAACGTGAGCCATTTAACTACTTACGTCTAGGTCTAGGAATGATGGAACAAATTGATTAAGTTTTCGGCATAATAAAGAAATGATAATCATCAAAGAACTATTTGTCAAAAATCTGAGAAAAAATTTCTCAAACAGGTGGCGGCCCCCTTAATTCATAAAGGGCGGCCCCCTTAATTTTAAGGGGACCGGCCAGACTTTAAGGGGACCACCCACCTGACTGACTAATTTTTTTTCTCTCTCTGTGTCTAGGTTTCTATTTTACATAAAAAACACAAGATTAGGAAAAGTCTATAAGCAAACTTTTACAAATTCTTCTATCTAAATGCATATCTCATTATACATATATACAATAGTCCCAATCTATTATTTTCTAAAAAGTCGTTCTCACAACTAGGAGCACATGAACATCAATTTTCATATATTGTTGAGATATGCTAAAAATATTTTTCACATATGCATAATGTTCTCTTACTTGTTGTCAAAAGTATATAATCTAATATATATTTTTGACAATCTTGGTTGAGCAAAATTGAATCAAGGAGCATTTGGATTATTTCTTAGGTTTTACAGGTCTTAGTGTCGAAATAATCGCTACTCCACATTTGTCGCACTTAGGCACACACTAGTATTTGCACAAAAGTTTGGTTCGTTTTTAACTTAACCCTCTTGTCAAGAAAAATTCCTTGTGGATTATATCTAGTTACTATTTTATATGCTCTTCACTTTTTTTGGTCTTCAATTCATATATGATTATATGCCAAAATTATGTGAAATAGCTTTGTCCTACAACTTGTCATATATATGTAGAATGTTGAATGCTTAATTGCTATGTGCTAAAAAATCTTAATTGCCATAAAAGGATGGACTTGCTGCAAATTAACCACCAAAACAGAAACCCTCACACAAAATTTTGAGAAAAATCAATTTTTGGGAAATCTGGGAAATGGCAGTAGGCGGCCCCCTTAATTCATAAAGGGCGGTCCCCTTATCTTTAAGGGGACCGACCCCTAATTAAGGGGACCGGCCTAGACTGTGACGGGTAAAACGGTATTTTCATCCCTTTTTGACCTAATACCCTTTAGACTTAGCTACTGTTTCCCTAAATTCACAAACATTTCTTGGATTTGATCCTTTAAATGTTCATTCTTCCTAATTTAAACCTTTCCTCCACTATAAATACATTCTCAACCATCATCATCACAATCATCCTCACCAATGACATCTCCTAACAAACCCACATCCAAACCATCAAGGGTAGCCAAAATGAGTGTGAAACCCATTTAGAGGAAGAAACTAAACCCTTGTAACACATCCAATGAGCTCAATGTAAGTTCACCTACACCAATGCCAAAACCACTCACTCCTCATCATGAACCATCTCAAGAAAACAATCACCCCAATCAAGCATTACCAAATCCTTACATTAAGGACACTCCCACATCACCACAAGTTGTCTCACATCCTCCATTTCCCATCTCACCCATTAATTCACATGTTACTCACACTCAAGATCCACCACAAAGTGACAACCAAACTCAACACATACCACCTCTATCTCCAAGTAGAGAAAGCCTAGTTGATGACATTAATCAACTACAAGACCTATCAAACCTCTTAGCTATGCATCTCTCCCAACAACAAAACAACATTCCCTCATCACCTTACTGTCCAAACCTACCACATACCCTTAACATTAACCAAGTTGAAACCCATGCTGGGTATTGCCCTTATTGCATCTTCACCCAAAAACAATTCCTTGCTTTAAGTGAGGATATCAATTGGATTGAATTCTTCCTCACTCGACCACATCCACCACCTAGAGTTCAAAGAGATTACCCTTCCACAACCGCCTCCGCTCCAAACTCTCCATCAACAACCAACTAATCTCGTAATATGCCTACAAATAATCGTCGAACCCTTTTGTATCGCAAGCAAGTCAAAAATCCTTTTATGGCTATTTAGGATTTCTTTTTATGTATTAATATGCTTCTAAAGCATATTTGTTTTTCTTTTTATGTATGCTTGTGTGTTGTTCACACACATTGTCCTAAATGAATGAAGTATCTTTTGCTTTGATGTTTGCTTGCACTTGTCATACTTTCCTTCCTTCTTGCTACATGTTAGAAATATTTGTATTGTTTTAACTCGTTTTTGTAGCCAAGAAACCATAGCTCGATTCTTTGGTGCCCTCGAACGAGGGGGAGCACACATCAAGGGGGAGCATTTATTTCATCGATTTTACTAGCAATTCTCGACGATGCCTTTTTGATTCTACAAAAAGGGGGAGAAATAACATAAAACTCACTAAATACTTGTTTAAAAATAATTTTACATTTAATGAGTTTAAATTTTAAAATCATCAAAAAGGGGGAGATTGTTGATAAAAATAATGCCTAAAAACAATGTTAATATTTTTCACATCTTTACGTTTTGATAATCACAAAATATAAAAACGTTCAATGTAAAATTAAATGTAAACAAGTAATTAGTAGTAAATTTTTATTTCAAAAATTATATCACTTAAAGGTATGAATAAATAAATGCTTAATGCATTTTATGATCAAAGAAAATTTTTATTCAACCTCACACTTTTATAAAATGTTGTAAACATTTTTATAAACATTACAAAACATTTTCTACAATTAAAAAAATATTTTATTCAAAATAAACATTTTGAAATCAAAATTTTCAGACTTAAAACGGCTAGAAAGTTCTAGAAAATTCTTCCTACACAAAAGGACAAACTAGGGAGCGCCCAGTCTAGGGCGGCCCCCTTAAATACACGGGCGGCCCCTTTAAAATTAAGGGGACCGCCCACCTATTTAAGGGGACCGTCCATAGGTAGATGCTCCTCCAGATTGTCCTATAAATACTGGTCTTTTCCATACTATTTTCTCACCTTTTGCACTCATTCTTTCTGATCAAAAATAGCTCACACGTCTCATTAAAATCCTTTGATCATTTAATCATAAAGCTTTGTTTCCAAGTGATCTAAGCTTAAATCCTCAAGTGCAAGAGAAGAATACTTCCTACCATCAAGTGAAGAAGTATTACACCTTTGTGTGTTGTTGCAATCTTATTGCATCCATATCATAACTTGTAAATCATAGTGTAAATCTGTAAAGTTGTGTATTTGTTAAATCTGGAATTGTTGTAAGTATATTTAGATCTTGGTGATCTTTCTAGTAGTGTTAGTATTAGGGTGTGATATAGTAGTGCTTGGTGAAGTAGTGCGTGAAAATACTAGGTGTTGAAGTAAGTTGTGTAGACGTGATCAAGTCGTAGAAGTCAAGTTTGTGTAGTGAAGTTGTGAATTTGTGGTAGATTGTGGATCTAGCTAGATTAGAACTCGACATCTACTTAGTGTGAAATCAAGATAAAGCGAGAGTTTTGTAAGAATTTTCTCCGCCATCAAGGGGAGGCCTGTTGACATAGTAAGAAAACTCTCAGTTAGTGCTCGCTGAGTGAGTATGGCGAAAAGGTGCTTCGTTACAGAACCACTATAAATCCTGGCATGTAGTAGGTTTAAATAAAAAAAAAAAAAAAAAAAAAAAAATAAAAAAGATTGTTCTTACACTTATCTCTTGTCTTACATTATTTTTTCATATTATCCTATTGATTGTTTAGATAAGTATATTGTTCATATTGTGCAAGTGTTGAATTCACATAAAGTCAAATATAGAATTTTTATAAACACTTTAAAACCTTAAATTAAAAAGCGGTAAACTATTCAACCCCTCTTCTAGTTTTCAACACACACATGTAGTTAATTTTCAAAGGTTGGGTAGTCTAATATTCATAGCTAGTGAGTAACATATGAGTTTGACGGACACATCTTTTAAACATCATTCATGATGAATATTACCAGTACGCTCACATTTGTATTAATTTGATGATACTCCTGTATCGTCAATCGACAATGGACAATTCAGAACGAACAAATTATTCATAAAATAAACATGTAAATATAGAACATAGTAGTATAAATGAAGACAATCATACCCAATATATCAATTCATTATTTAATACAACCGTTTAACATTCCATTATCCAAATACTAGAAACAAATATACAGACTATAGCAGGTTGAAATTCAATGTTCCTAGCATGCTCAACCTGTTTGGTACAAGACAGCTAAGTAGTCATCTGAGTAAACTCTAAGAACACTTATTTCAAAACTCACATATAGTGAAGGTTTTGAATAATACGATGATTGTCATTTTGTACGTATGCACTCAAGTACAAGTATCACTATATAAGTATTGTCACAATACATTCCATATGGTGTTCGAAGCCAGCAAAATAACTATTTGAGAGTCATCTTAACAGCCTCTCAAATTGTATAGTATTCTTATTCTTTCAATGTATAATACAAACAACACTAAGCTGTTTTTTTCTAAACTATCCGTAAACGTTGAACATTTCTTTGATCGTTCACATGCCATTTAAAATGATCTTTTAATAGTTGTCTAATGACTTTCACTTAGATACTAATGTTGTTAAATCATCTTACACTCATGTAAATGATATAAATAGTCCAATATGATATTCATGATGAACCCTTTAGTTAGACTTAAGGTTTCCATACCTGTGTTTAATCTTACCAAGTGAGTTAGAACTTCACGGTTCCCTTAATGATATGTCATATCGTATTAGACTTATTTAAACACACATGTTTATCCTAGTAAAAATCTATTCTAAGGCTGTATGTTTTATTTTCTACATCCCTCAAGATAAACTTTATTCCAAGCTAAGGGATAAAATCTAGCTTAGATAGAATGTTGTTTCTAATATGTTTATGAAATATGTGATTTAAGAAAAACAAACAAACATAGTGCTCCCACTAGCTCTCAGATGTACTAAGGTGTTATCTTAGTTATAATCAAAATCAAGCCATTGATTTAACAATTAAATTTAAGATTCCAGCTCCTAGATGTGTGCTTAATCCACACTTGGATTGTCGCATTAAATACACATTCTAAAGATTGTATGGATTCATAAACCCTTTTGATTACACACCATCCTCGCAATGTCATCTATCAAGAAAGAGGTTTGATATTCAATTACCATATTTCATATTCATGAACTCAAGTATGGAAGTTAGTATCTTTATTTATTTTAATGCTCGCAAATACAATAAAGTTTTAATCACAGTTAATTGCTTGATTATGAGTAAAAGAAATTTGTCAGATGCCATGCATTAAATATCTATACAATTTGTCCAAGTGTGTCTTTTCCTAGAAAACCTATTTTATCCTCACATTCTAACCTATCGGTAAAAGATCAATCAAGTTTCTAAAATGATTATCTTTCATGAACTGCATCTTTGCATTTATAGACTAGAACCATTTAATGGATTCAAGATCTAATAATCTATCTCATAATTAGCAGGTTTACAATGATCCTATAGCTCATGTTCCTCATCATTGATATGAAAACCATATTGTTCAGGTGCTCGAGGTATCCTTGCAGATCTACAAATGAGAGTTATATCACTTTGAGCTTTAAAATTTATACGTTCAGCCTTATTGTGATGTTTGCTAGTGTATTTTAGAAGGTTATGTATTTTGTTGGTGAATCTCTTCAAGATCTATAGATGCTCTCACTTGCTTATTGTAACACGAGACCATTCTCCAAATACTTAGCAGATCGAGAAACAATGAATTGTTCTCATTTAGGACATACAAAATACGTTGACAGCTCTCGGCTCTAGTTTGTTAATAACACGCTTCATAAGATATTAACAAATTAAAATATTCAATCAAGAATCAATAAGAGTCATCCCATTCCATAACTTGATGGTCTCTTAGTTACCTTTTAGGTTAGAGTCATATTTAGTATATGCATGACATACTTAATTTTATAAACTTAATAGATTTAGAGGTAGAGTAGTTAGAGTTATCAAAGATCAAACAATATCAATAGAGTTTGATTTTACACATGAGACATATCATAAAGATGTGGTATTCTATAAGTATTAAGATTGTGAGACAATACCACAATTCATTAGATAACCTAATACTCTTTAAGTTACATACTTGCCAATTTGGTCAAACCGAATGGCATCCATAGAATTTTTAAGCCAATGGCATGCTCTAACGTATAAGACTTTGTCAAGGACTTTATGTACATTTCTTTACAAGAAGACATAACACGTTAATCCCTAACCATACATTATAAGTTTTTTAATAGTTAAGAACTTCTTGTACATGTCTTTACAAAAAGACCTTACAATTTAATTTTACTATACGCTATAAGCCTTTGAATAATTTAAGAACTTCATATTTCATGCCTTAATAGTAAGGAATAACAAGTTAACGACTTACTTTATGTTATGAGTCTTTTGACAATTCATGGATTTCATGTTTATGTCTTAACATGAAGACATAATCATGCTAACTAAAGCAATTTAAACGCCTACACTTGGCTTCAATAGTAAATTCAAGTTAGTTGCATACTTTATATTATGACTTTACAAGAAAACATAATCACATTGACTAAACCACTTAGTGAATGTGTTGAAGTAACTTTTCATTATATCTTGACATTTGTTCTAAATAGGGAAACATACATTTTATGTGTAGAAATCCTAGTAGAATATTATTTTTCTTATCTTGAGGTCAAGAAAAACCATTAATGATATTGTTTTGTGTTATTCCTTACACACATTTAAGATTTCTCACACTTGTACATGGTACAACATCATGCATGTAGGCAAACCACACAATGCTCGTTTGTTTGTATCAACAATATGACAGTCTCACAGATAAAATGTGATTTTGAGACAATCCTAAAAAATATATTTGCATTACAAGTAGATCTATAACCTTATCGTTTAAAAATGAATCACACATAACTATTCTATAAATAACTTTTCAAGAAGAGAAAAGCGACAAGTTATCTTATAAAATAAGATGCAATGATCCTTAAAACCTCCGGCTGTTCATATTTGGAAAGTAATATATTATCTCAAGGCAAGCTGTAAATAATATGGGTTACTAACAAGGTGATAAAGCTTGTAGCTCCCACTGAATTAGACAACATGAATGTCTTCATTAGTAGTAAAACGCATAGCTCCTACATGATTAGACAACATTGTAAGTGTTACGTCACCAGTGAAAAGCAAGTAGTGATTTATTTACTTTTCTACTATCTTTGAATGGCTACACATTATGACTAATGTGAGTCTCATGGACTAGTAAACATATACATGAGTATTGAAGGGAGTGTATAAAGTTCTACTATATAGATGATGTACTAGCCATCCATGCTATTCTTTAACTTGAAAATTGAGATGCAATTCCTACTTAATCGATCTACTTTACCACAAGGGTGTGTAGCATCTTAGAGAATTTATTGAGTTGAGGAAAACTAACTAGAAAAAATGCTAGCAATTTCCTTTGCTCTTTTACAGTTTTATTGAGATTTCCCTTTTTAAACATTAAAGTTCATACATCGTCTTGATAATTTCAAGATGTTATCATCTTGATAGCTAAAGAAAACATGTTCTCTAGTTAGCCAAATGTCTTATTTATGGTTTGTGTTGCATCAATACCACTAATAGACTTTACAAAGTTCAATTATAGTAATTTCGACGTCTATCCTTTTATAGATTAACTACCTAAGTTTTATAATATTAAAACAATTAATTTATGAAAATGCTAAGATCCAGATTGAGCTTCTATCACATTAGTTGATCTCTGGTAACAATAGTAGATTCAATTGGTAGACAACGATCACCAATTGCATTACATGTACAACTCTTAGATCTTTATGGGACTTATGGTACTAGTGAACAAGCAACTGGTGTCAAGATGACATAGTGACTCCAATCTTTCCCTCGGGCTTAAGGATCCCACCAACTTAACTCGATTAAGTCATTCAGTTTAAGATTATGAAAATGGCTCTAGGTCTCACACCTATAAGATAATCACATTGGGTTGCAATTCACCTAGGTCTCACACAGAGGCAAAAGGCAATTACAAGTCATCTCAAACAATTGGACAACAACGACTTAAAATTATAAAGGGTATATATTTTGATAAAAACATGTAAATAAAAAAGGTGTATGAAGAAGCATGGATTCATAACCATAAAACCATTTTAAGCGTTATTTATAAAACAATGGATTTAAGTTTCAACCATATTTAAACTTTAACTAAATCATGAGATTTAGTTTGGAAAACATCTGGGTTTCATTTTAAGTAAAAAATAATTTATGCAATTTATATTAGTCACAACATTTATAAAAGGCATAAAAATAAAACACAATCAACACGACATGCAAAACCTCAACCGATGAAATCCTATGCTCAGTTTCATGAGCCACCATGAAAACCAAGTGGTCACCTAAGGGACAAAGCATAAAAACTAAGAATTGGGCTCCCACTTGCTCTAAGACACATTAAAAGAAAGTAGAACCCATAAAGCACATTCATTTCTAGAAGCTATTAGAAAATTTTCCCCCAATCAAAACTCTAAACTACAAAGTTATAGCTCTTGAGTTGTGAACCTGCACAAAAAATTTAGAGTATAAAACATAACAGAGCTCTGGGATTTAAGTTTTTACTACAACAAGGTTTAGCTGGCCTGTTTTTGCACTTTCACCTTTAACTTCGTCGCCATTCCACTTCGAAGATCAGTACAATTTAGTAAGTTAATACGTAAAATATATGACTAACTAAACTACATAAAAATTCTCAAACAATGGATACAAGAAAATTAAAGGTATTTAAAATGCCGAAACAATGGCAACAGACCCAAAAATTAAACTACAACATAAAAACTTCAAATTAGCACATATAAGGGCTAGGTTTCATTAGTTTTGCATATCTAATATAATCATACAACAAATTATGTAATTAAAAAGGTATTGGTTTTTTGTTCGTGTCAAAAATGCATGTTTTTGCCATGGGTCACAAGTATAATTGCAAGAAAAATAAATACAAGCCAATTAAGCGAAGAATTAAGTACAATAAATAACCCTCCGACTTATACACGTAACCTGTGGCCCTAGGTTTTAAAAACACTATTTTCAAAAAAAATATTCCCTAGGGGTTTTTTAAAATCAAATTATATAAAACACTCGAGAAAAACGCGTTTTGGCCACTTCTATATATACGCGATAAATATAGTCGTGATGCCACAGTTGGGATTATTACAATTAAAACATATATAAATCTATTTAAAGTGCAGCGAAAAAGGTCACCAACATGGATCTATATGATGCATATAATTAATCAAATAATAATTATTATTATACCTCTTGTTGCGTGATCAGATGATTGAAGCTTAAACGAACACTATGGTTTCCCGTAATAAAACATCACGAAACCCACTAGTTACCAAAGTAGGTAACCTCTATTGATATCCACACTACACATCACGGTGATCACCTGAATGCTAGTTCTTTAATCCTTTCGATCTTGCAACGAACAACCATTTTTTTAGAACAGCTCAACCATTGTTTTGCTTATGGAAAAATCAAACCGAAACCATAAATATGGAGGGTGTTTGGATCAGCTAAAACTAGAGATAAAAGAGGGGGTGAATTATTTTCCAAGTTATGAGATTATGATAAATCATATTCCCATAATAAGACTTGGTTAATTACACTTAGCACCCAAGTGTTTGTTCCCTTGCTTTTCTTCCTTTTGTGGCCGACACCCTAAGACCCATATGGGCTTGCCATATGTTTTTGGTCTGGTCCATTTATTAAGTCCATTACCTAATAAATAGTGGCCAACTAGTTAATTAATCAATCTAGCGAATTAATTAACGCTTGTTAGTTGATCGTGAGATATTTAACTGATATAAATAACATAATTACTATAATCATTTATATTACATTATCAATGATGATACCTCGGTGTAAACATGTGTGACCACATCGACTCATGTATTCCTGGTCATATAATTATTTATTTCGATATGAGCATTTATTATGATATGATATAACTCTATTTAACTAAGTATATATAAACCCTTATACATAGAATAAAAATACTTTACCCCACTACAAATTGCTATTATATTCTAACAATTTCCACCATAGTGAATTGCTATTATATTCTAGAGTTAACTACATTTTTTGTCCTTATGATTTGCCGAGTTTAACGGTTTTGGTCCAATGGTTTAAAATGTAATGGATCATGTCTGGTTTTTGTCGACCCGTAACATCATTGGTCTAAATGTTAGTTTGACTAACTTTTGACTGTCAAATGCGAGGGTATATGTGTCTTTTATCGATTTAAAAAAACCTTATTTATTATAATAGAACTCTTCTCTGTCATTCCCTCACAAACACAAACATAAACACTCATCCACCCACTTCTTTTACACATCCAACCTAACCATAATAATTCAATACAAATACAAAAACCCTATCCCCACTCAAAAATCACACATGTCGCCCACCACCACCTCTGGCTGACATCGCCGTTGCTCTGGGATCTGGCCGCTCAGGCCACTAATTCAGGCTCAGACCGTCGCTGCTCATGATTCACAGACACAAATCAAAGATCTAACTAAATTCAACTCAAAGTCAAAATAAAAACACAACCCTATAAAACTACATCTAAAACATAAATCAAACACAACCCTATGATTTTTTCGACACACCACCACCCTAACGCACCACCATCGTCGCATATCACTAGCCGCCGTTGCTGCCTTAGCCACCCAACACTAGCCGCCACTGCTTCTCTGACCCACCCACCCACCAGCCTCCTCTGTTGCTTACTTAAACATATAGATCCCTATTTAACCCTCAAAATAAACATTTTTCTTGGTGATGATTTCAGTTATTGATTTGATGGTTTAGGGTAAATGTTTATACCTAAAAATATGACTTGAAAATATTCTGATGTTGTTCTTGGTTTTTTTAAGATTGATGATGGGTAGTTTTCTTTGAGATCTATAAAGATCTATTGAAAATATTAAAACCCAAGATCTTTTCTTTCTCGTTGTTCTTCTTTTTATTTTTGAATCTTATTAGTGGTTGTATGTGTTGTGACAAATTTGTTATTGGTGTTTGATGGTTGTTGTTTTTGAGTTAGATGATAAAGAATAGTTGGTTGTAAGGTGGTTGTTGTTGTTTAGGAGATGTATTTGATTATGTGTTGTTTCTTGTTGACTAATGTTAAGTGTTGTTGAAGTTGTGATTCTTAGTATGATACTCAACATCTTTATCCTATATTGTAATCTTAAACCAGGGACCACTTTGTTATCCAGACATTGTACCTTAGTAAATTTCTAAGTTGGTTTTCGTTAGGCCTCATTCAATTTCTCCTTTCAGAAGCGTTACCTTCTACACCCTCTTGACAGGTACTCTGATAACCATCATGTCTGCCCCACCATTATACCAAGGTGTACATTTCCTTGTTACTTTACCAAGCATTCCGCGTTTGTCTTTACTTCAAGATTCTTATCCTCTAACTGTCTTTAAGCCATTGCAACATCATCATTACTCGCCCGAAAAATCTTCAGCTTCATGATTCCCTTGCACTTCCACCTCATACCAAGCACTTTAAACATGTAGTCCATGGACTCCTGTTTTAGCACCAGAACCAAACCAATTTTTTTTGAACCTCCATGCTTTTGTACGCTATTCCCATTGAGCTTTTCGATGTTTGACCTAGTATTCGTACTAGCCATTCTTCTTTAACCTTGCTACAAACCTTGTCAAGTTGCTTTTTAACCAACTTTACTAACAAGTCTCATAAGTTGTGCGCTAAACCCGGTTTCTTATAAATATTGATCTACTAACCTTTAAAAAACCCTAAAGCTTCAATCTTTCCACCTCAAGTTTACAACCTTGATATACCGTGTACTCCAAGTTATCATTTTATTAAATCCTAAGAAAAAGCTAAACCTTACTTGTCTTCCAAGAATCACCGAGACTTGAATTCCAAGAAACCATGGATACCTTCAAACTTCAGTGATTTAAGATCCTAGATAATCAACTAAACATTGAAGCCTTTTTACCTATCAAACTTAATCACCTTTAGAACCTTAAAAACAACATCTTGAAGCTTAAAGATTTAACCCTGTACAAACCTTTTTGAATTTTGAACCTTGTCGAGTTAAACCTTTGCAATACCAACCTTAATAAACCCCAAGACTCTTGCAAAATTCTCGACAATCTTAAGCCTTCAAATCCTTGATCTAAATCTACTTTAATTAGAACGTGCAGATTCTGGTCGACCAACTTCGACCACATGTATGTCTATA
>BQNB010101013.1:0-24574 GCA_026074375.1 Tanacetum coccineum | reverse complement strand
AAACACTCGCAACAGGATTTTTGCGTTATTAAATCGTAATAAGCAGATAATCTACACACAAACGCAATCCCAAACACCCTCTAAATAGGCTAATTGCTATTGGGCTTATATTTAATTAAAAGAAATCTTGTTTTTGGGTTTAAATAATTAGTTAGGAATTTATAATTTGGACCCAGTTATTATACTTATAATCAAAGCACAAAAGAAACGACGTCGTTTCTTTTGTGTTTGCTACAGTGGCCGGCCCTTTGGGCTCCCAATTTGGGCCGGCCCATTTAACTTTTTTTTTAAAAAAATTAGGTAATATTAAAAATTCCTCAAGCCAAAATAGAAATTTTTTTTACAAAAGTACTGATTTATTCAGATAAAAAAAATACCCGCGACATGAGGCCCAACACATAAGCCAATATAAAAAAAAAATTATTAAACATGAGACCGAAAAAATAAACCCAATATAAAAAAAATTGTTCGGCACAAAATAGGAAAAAAATTACAAAAGTACTGATTTAATCAGATAAAAAAAATACTCGCGACATGAGGCCCAACACATAAGTTTTTTTTTTACAGTGGCCGGCCTTTGGGCCGGCAAATTTAACTTTAAAAAAAAATTAGTAATAAAAAAAAATTCTCTCGATGCCATATAGGAAAAAATTACAAAAACTGATTTATTCAATAAAAAAAATAAATACCCCGGACATGAGGCCTAACACATAAGCCCCATATAAAAAAAAAAAAAAATATAAAACATGAGACGCAGAAAAATAAACCCAAATATAAAAAATAAAATTGTTCCCCCACCCCCCGCTTCTCTCTCCCACCCCCACAGCCACTCTCTCCCCGCCCCCACACTATCTCCTCTCGAACCCGCCAACCTCTTCTCCCACTGCGATGACAACAAACTCTCCATCTTACCCTATCACACTCACACCTCCCCCACTCACAACATTCTCCGCAACCTCCTCTTTTAATCTCTCTTATACGGCCCCAACTCACCCCCGCCCATCCTCTCTCCTCACACCTCTTCTCACTGCCAAACTCTCGCTCTATCCAATCCGTCTCTACACGCCTCTGGCTCTACTCCTACCACCCACCAACCCCCCCCCCTCTACCCCTCACCCAGCCTGTCTCAGCCAAAAGCCACGCTTCTTCTACCACCTCAACGCGCTCCTTAGCGCCACGCCCACCCGGCCCTCCAACCCTCTTCCAACCATCTCCCTCTCGCCTTCTCTCCCGCCCATACACACTGACTCTCAACACCTGGCCAGTCACACTCACCCATCCCCCATTACTCTCCTCACAACCCCTCTCACCACTCCCTGAGCCCTTCTCCTCAACAACACCACTAGCTACTCCCACCTCCACTCTCTCACCCCTCCCCCCCTCCTGACGCTCTCTCGCCTCACCCCAACCCCCCACACATGCTAAACCTCCCAAACCCCCCCACTCTTCACTCCCTCACGCATCAATCATCACAACCCACCCAACATTCCTCTCTCCCCTCCCACGTCGAGCGTTCTGCGGCATTTGACTCACACCCCAACCCCCCACCCCTGCCCCTCCACCCTCCTAATCTAGCACGCACCCCGCGATTTCCCCTCCCATCCCTCCTCTCTACCCCGCCAGCTATCCTACCCACACACACCCCCCCTCCTCAACACCCTCCTCTACAACAACCCCTTCTCTCTACCCCCCGCCCCACCACCGCCCGTCACCCGCCCAAGTCTCCTCCTTCCGCGCGCCACCCCCGCGCTCCAACTTCCCTCATCTCTCCTCCTAATCTCGCCCTTCCACTACCTCACCACAACCGAGATCCCCCACAACCGACCCACACTTCTCCTCTATGCTGCGAGCACTCCACCTCCTTCTCCACCACCCTCTTCTTCACACACCTCACTCCTCGGGCCCCAACAGCCTCACTCTAGCCCTTCACCCTTGCCATACCTCTCTCTCCTCATCTCTCCCGAGTCTCATGAGCCACACCCTCCATCGCCACACTCGCATACGGTCTGCCAACTCTCTCACACATCCCTCTTAGCCTGTTCCCTGGGCTCTAGTGTCCCGCGCAATTAGCGAGCGGCGTGACACCACGCTCCCAAGCGCGCCCACTCCTCTCCACCAGACACACCCGTCTCCACCCCCCCCTCTCAATTCCTCTCCCTCCACGCGCCCCACCGCATACGCGAACAATCACCATCCGCGATACTACTCTACAAAAATACCCCAGCGCTCAGTCCGCCCTCCTTCACTCCACCCCCCCCCAAGCAAAAACACCAACATAGTCTCCTCCCTACTCTCTCCCTTAGCCCTAACCTCATCACTAACACATCTTCTCATCATACTGTTCTCACACGCACATAACTCCTCCCCCCATCTCTCACTACTCTTCTACGCTTCCCTCACAACCATCTACTCTGCACTCAAACATCCATTAGACACACCAATCTCTTCTCTCTAACAACGCCCCACCCCACTCCAACGCCCCCCCATCTCACTCCCCACCACATCCATTCACAACACCTTCCAACTCCCCAACGCCTCACGACCACTCTCATCCCATTCCGCACCCTCCAAACGTGCGCTGACCCAACCCCAGTAAACCTTAACAACTTACCTCCATTAACCCACACCATCGCGACCCAACGCCCCTGATCAACCCCGCACACCCAATCACGTCACCAACAACAACTTCCCACCGCTCCAGCACCCTCCTCCCCCCTCCCCGCCAGCATACACCACTCTCAGCTCACCTTCTCACCACTTCCACGCCCACTCTCCTCCCATCCCACAACTCTTACAATCCCATATACTCCACCACCCACTCTCTCCATCCACACCACCACTTATGCCCCTCTCACCGTGACTCATCCCGCGCCACCTCCCCACACACCACCTTTCTCTCTTCTCCTACTCACCACCCACGTCCCCTACACCAGCCCATCCAACAAACATTCCACCCACCTCTCTTCGCCCTCCCGCAAAACTCCCCATCACACCTCTCTCACACCTCTACGCGCACGAACTACTCCCCTACATCTAACACCCGAACTGCGCACCCCCCACCCCACCTCCAGCGTCTCAGTGCTGCCAACCTCCACACCGCCCCGCCAACACCCACTCTTACCCCTACACGGGAACGCCCATACCAAATCGCAATCCAACTAGCACACACGTCTTAAGACGGCTCTCCTCTTCTCTGCGAGCATCTACCGTACAGCAGATCTAACCCACTCCCACCCACCCATACACAACAAGACCACACAGCTTCACGCCACACACACTCAAACTACCTGACTCCTACACCAACGCCTCGACCACTCACCGCAATCACCGAAACAAACACCCTCCAACATCCCCTCGCGCGAACCGACTCAACCTCCTCACAAAGCGACCCACTCACCCCCTCCACACACCACCAATTCAACCGTCTTGCGCCACACCTACGCCACAGTCTACCCCCACACTCACAGATCTCTCACCCAGCCTCTCTACCCACACCAACCCACCCCAGCATTAAACCCCCCCTCACTGCGTCCCCTACACCGCCACGCAACTACAAACGTGTAATATGCCCTTCTAAGACTATGATGTAGATGGTTGAGAAATAGTGGGTGTGTGTTAGAGATCAGTAGGCATTGCTGAACCTTCACCCTGTACTTGAGCTTGAACCATCATAGTTTGAAATAGAGGTGTGTCCCTACCAGAAAAGTCTTTTCCCTACCTCATCATGTTAGCAAAGACCTTCTTAGTGTGAGAAGGTGTAACATAAATCTTTTTATGTTTAGCCATTCCTTCAACTTGTTTTTCCAGGAACACTTGCACAAACCTTGGATACATTAGAAATTTAACCCCACCCTCCAAGTTCTTCACCATATTATCAAAAGTATACATGGAAAAGTTGAATTTTTGATTTGTGGCAAGACAGATGACAACTGAGGCCATAGTGCTACTAAATTTTTCCATGCAGTAGTCTTAGCACTAAGGCATTACAGAATTATATGGATAAGAAATTTCCATTGAGGTGAAAAGAAAGCTTTATAGAATGTAAGCTTTTGTGTAAGATTTTCATACCACATGAGTGTCAGTTGTTCAAAAATTGTAGCATTCGGCAGGCATTCAGTACCTTCAGCATCTTCTAATTGAAGATCACTTCTTATACTTGTCTCAATGATGATCACCCTCTTCTTATCCACTAGGGATTAAATCTGCACTTCTCCATTAACAGTTTTCACCTTAGCAGTAGTCCAGAATTGCTCAATACATGAAGTATAGATTGTAGGATTAACCGTTAACGCATATTTGATAGGATGTGCTTTCAAAAAATCCACAATTTGCTCGAATCCATCACTTTCGATGGGTTTATCTAAGAATGCGACCATGTTGTGTGAACTAGCAAACTTTAGGGCAGTCATTGATGTTGGGTTTTGATGATTAACAATGAAATTGGGTTAGGGTTTATGATTAGAGAGTATAACAAAGATTGAAAATGATTAAGTGATTAAAAGAAACCCTCAATTGAAGTATTTATGAAATCACCCTCAACAACATTAACTTGAACTACCAGTAATGAGTTAAGCCTAACAACATTAACTGACCTAGTAGTAAGTTATGCCTGGCAGCATTAACTTAACCAGCAATAGTAGGTTTATGCCTAACATTATTAACTAACACTGGTAGTAGTAAGTGTATGCCTAGCAACATTAACTTTGAGTCAAAAGTATTTCCATCATTAATTTTGATTCTCACAAGCTCTCTTTCTGTTTTTATTCTCACTATATCTCTCAATTATTTTTCTCACTAAATCACACTGTCTGTTTTTATGTCACACATCTCTGTTTCTGTTTTTCATTCTCACCAATTCTCTCAATTCTTTTAGCTCACAAAGTCACTCTTTTTATTTTTTGTTTCACACATCTCTCTTTTTATTTTTCAGCTCACTATTTCTCTCAATTCTTTTACTCACCAATGCACTCTATCTGTTTTTATTTTCACACATCTCTCTTTCTGTTTTTATGCTCACCAATTTCTCTCATTTCTTTTAACTCGCAATTCTTTCTGTTTGTTTTTGATTTATCTCAATTCTTTTTGCTCATAATTCTCTCTGTCTGTTTTTGATTTCTCTCAATTCTTACAGTATTAATTTAGCAGTATTAAGTAAAACTAGCAGCACTAATTATACTTAACAGCAGAAACTTGAAGTTACCAGCACTAACTCAAATTTCGATCCTTAGCAGCTTTTAGATTCCTTTTCAATAATCATTTGTGTATAATCCGCTGCATATGAACACAATTAGCCTCCCCTTAATCAATACTTCAGAGGTAAAGCATTCCAATACTTGTAATCAGATATTTAAATCTACTAACATCAAATGCTTTTGTGAGCAAATCTACAACATTCTGATCAGTGTGAATCTTTATCATCTGAATAAGCTTCTTCTCATTGTAATCTCTAATAAAGTGATGCCTAATCTCAATGTATTTTGTCTTTAAGTGGAAACAAGGTTCTTCACTATGAAAATAGTACTCTCATTATCAATATGAATCTTAGTCTGCATAAAGTTATATCCATAATCCAGCAATTAATTTTAGATCCAAAGCACCTGTCCATAGCAATTGGAAGCAGCTATATACTCAGCTTCAGTTGTTGAATTAGCAACCACTATTTGCTTCTTGCATTTCCATGAAATCAATCTACACCCTAGGAATTGACAACCTCCTGTTATGGACTTCCTATCTAAGCTTGCTCATGCATAGTCACTGTCAGTATATGCCACCAAATTAAAAGGTGAATCCTTGGGATACTAAAGGCCCAATTTAGGTTGACCTTTTAAGTATCTAAAGATCATTTTCACATCATAAAGATGTAAACTTTTAGGATTAACTTGGAATCATACACAAGCACATACTGCAAACATAATATCAGGCCTTGAAGAAGTTAGATACATCAATGATCCAATCATGGATCTATACATGTGTTCATCTACATTTTCACCATCTGCATCTTTGAGCAAATGCTTATGGGTTTCCATTGGTGTGCTTGCTGTCTTGACATCACTAAATCCAAATTTCTTCAAAATCTCAGTCACATACTTGTCTTGGCTTATAAAAATCCCATCTTCCTTCTGCTTCACTTGCAGTCCTAGGAAGAATGTGAGTTCACCCATAGAGCTCATTTGAAACTTCTTATGCATCATCTTCTCAAATTCAATGCATAATGACTTCTTAGTAGATCCAAAAATGATATCATCCACATTTACTTAAACTAACAAAATATCACCTTTGTCTCTTCTGATAAATAAAGTCTTGTCTATCTTTCCTCTCTAAAACCCATTGTCCAACAAATAAGTTGTCAAGGTTTCATACCAAGCTCTGGGAGCTTGATGCAAACCATAAAGAGCCTTTTCTACCTTGTAAACTCTGTTAGGGAAGTCTGGATCTTCAAATCCTGGTGGTTGACAAACATAGACATCCTCTTTAATCTTTCCATACAAAAAATAACTCTTGACATCCATCTCATCATAATCAATTCCTTCCTCTTGTGTGTATCCTTGTGCAACCAATCTTGCTTTATTCTTTATCACAATGCCTCATTCAGCTTTCTTGTTTCTATACACTCCTCTTAGTGTGTATCCTTAGTGTAACCAATATTGCTTATTCCTTATTCACAAAGCATCTTTCATCTTTCCTTGTTCTGTAAACCCATTTAGTAACCAAATGGCCGATTTGCCATAAGTAAATCCACCACCAAAGGCCAAACCCAGTTAGTAACTGAACTAGGGTTTAACAATACCGAGTCGAGCGAGTATTAAAGCAAATTAGGATCGGAACTCTACATAAGACTATTATCTTCACGCGAGCTCGACTCGAGCTCGAATAGTTTTCTTAGCGTGGTTCGAACTCGGGATCGGGTATCCCAAAGATGTTCAAGCTCAAACTTGATACTCGTTTATTTATGTGTATATCTTATATTCGAGCTAAATATGCTCGTTTATGTTCTCGAGCTCGATTAGTTCGTTTAACAAAAATAGCATACCATACAGTTAAGATAACAAAGCCATGCATGTTTTATGGTTGAAAAGTTGCTTACTGGATATCTAATATGACAACCAAATCATAAACATAAGCAAAACAATACATTGAAATAAAGAAAGTTGATCAAATGATCTACAAAATGATAACGTTTTAAACATGGCAACAGATTACATCCAAATCATAAGAACAGACCAAACAAAATAACCAAATTCATAAAACACATTCTCATTGTTCTTCAAAAGCTCCACCATTAAATGCCATCTCATCAAAAGCTCCATTCCATTGCCATACAAACCTGCAATATAAAAAAATACAACAAATTATTGGTTAGATAAAATATAGCTTTAAAAATCTCATAACTAAATAATCAAAAGCCACTGACCATTTCCATTTTCATAGATTAGGAACATCCATCAAGCAGATCTCTTGCATTTGTTTTTCTTTCTGCAAAATAAACAAACAAATAAGTTTCAACTTCTCAAATGATCAATATAAGCTTAATATTTAGTCACATATTACCCATTGCAGCTTTCTTTGCTCCACAAGTTTCAAGATGCCTTTTAAGTGTTGTTGTAGTTGATGTAGCACTCAACGACAAATAATTTTTACAATGAATGCATTGTGCTTTTCTTACACCACCCACTGTTACCTCAATCATATCCTTCCACACCGAAGACTTTTTAGCTCGCTTCCTCTTTGTAAAAGGATGGTTTTCATCAACACTATGGTTTGTACCAGAATCATCTTCAAGATTGATCGAATTTGGAGGATCCGAAGATCCAGGACTTTCATTTGGATGGGATGCCATCTGCCAACATTTATATCAATCATATATTAGACATAAGAATCTTAACTCAAATTTATCTCTTGATAAAAACAAGAAAAAATCATAACACACAAGCATTTTGGAAAGAAAAAAAAGATAGAGATATAGAAAAACCACTTACATCAAGAATGAAGAAGAAAACCTCCCAAGTTATGATTGTTAACTGATAATAGCGTGTTCTTTATAGAACCCATTGGCCAATCGGTGCTCATGAGTTATGAGCCGTATTTTTTGGAGAACTAAAAGTCTTTTCGAAGAAATAAAAGCCTTTTTGGAGAACTAAAGAGTAAATGACGTTTATTTCTAGGATTCTTATATTTTTTCTACTTTTGAATGTATAAGGATTGCATACGTTTGTGACAGGTGAAGATTATAATGTAGCCCATTTATTTATGTATTATACGGTTTTATATTCTATAAAATAAAAAAGAATATGAAAAAATATGAAAGTTATACTGTTCTACACGCCAATTTAACACGTCATAGTTTTACTATTGAATTTTTTTTGGTAAGAATTATCATTACATATTAACGTGATTTACATCTTAAACGTCGAGTATAAGACGATTCGTTGTATTCTCATTAAGAGGTCATGGGTTCGAGTTTCGGTTCATATTTCACTTTCAGCCTTAAGAATGTTCATAATCGAAATACAACCTTAAGAATGTGTAACACCGCACCCAAGGTTCTTAATCTATAATATAGTGTGACACCGCACACAAAGCTCTTAATCGAATGGCATTGTAAAATTATTGTGGTCACCGTACCTATAACTATTGAAAAATATGAGATCATGGTGGTGACATCGAGAATTTTATCAAGATCTATCGGCATGATATCACGAGATTTTATATCAAGAGGTGTAAGTATGGTGACAATATGATTCGATTATGAGCTTTGGCCTTTGGGTACTTTTTAATAGTCGTAGGTACGGTGACTGCAAGAATTTTACAATATCATTCAATTAAGAGATCTAGGTGTGGTGTCGCACTATATGATTGATTATTCATGCAAAGAGTCTCACCCCTAACCTCATATATAGTGTAGTTAACCCAGCCCCAAGGCTCTTAATCATAAAATAGTTGATACAGCCAGCACACAAACTCTTAATATCGAATGGCATAGTAACCTATTGTGGTCATTGTACCTATAACTATTGAAAAATATGAGATCATGGTGGTGACATCGAGAATTTTATCAAGATCTATCGGCATGATACAAAGATTTTATAATCAATAGAGTAAGTATGAACAATGTGCTGATTCGATTATGGCTTTGGTGCCTTTGGGTACTTTTTAATATGTCGAAGTACGTGACTGCAAGAATTTTTAACAAACTATTCAATTAAGAGATCCAGGTGTGGTGTCGCACTATATGATTGATTATTCATGCTAAGAGTGCTCCCATAACCTCATTATATAGTGTAGCATCGCACCAACACTCTTAATTTATAATATAGTGTGACACCACACACAAAGCTCTTAATCGAATGGCATTGTAAAATTATTGTGGTCACCCTACCTATAACTATTGAAAAATATGAGATCAGGTGGTGACATCAAAATTTTTATCAAGATTTAGGCATGATAGCACGAGATTTTATATCAAGAGTTGTAAGTATGGTGACAATATAATTCGATTATGAGATTTGACCTTTAGCTATTTTTTAATAGTTGTAGGTATGATGACCACAAGGATTTTACAAATTACAATACCATTCAATTAAGAGATATGGGTGTGGTGTCACGCTATATGATCGATTATTCGCTAAGAGTCATGAACAACTAAGAGTGCTCTTATAACATCATTAAATAGTGATATTAGTGAAGCACCACACACAAGGCTCTTAATCAATCATATAGTGTGACATCGCACCAGAAGCTCTTAATCGAATAAAATAATAAAAATTATTGTAGTCATCGTACCTATAACTATTAACAAATACTTAGAGCTCATAATCGAATGATATTATCACCATCGTACATACATATCTTAACAAATGAAATTCTTATCGTAAAGACGTGAATACAAAGGACCTCACATTCAGCATTTAAAATGTAAATCACGCAGCATCATAATAGTTTTTATACATTTTTTGATATAGCTTAATTGATATGCCTTTTAAAATTAGTTGATGTAATGATATCTGCTAGAATATTGAGAAACGAGCGTAGATCTTGTTGTGGATTTGTAGAAGAGATGGTGTGAACTAGTGTTCAGAGTTTATATTATTGAAAGAGAATGTCTTTAGTGCCAAAAGGATAGCTGATATCAAATATTCAGATAAGGATAGTCACTGATATGGCATGCGGCTCGGTGAGCGTGATTAAATAGTACTCTATGATTTAAAATCATAGTTTCATATTAATCAAGGGGGGGGGTGGGGGGGGGGGGGGTTTTTTGGTTGTGGGGTGTTTGTTGTATTTGGATGTTCTCTTCTTCAACATAATAACCAAAATAATTTTATAAACGAGTCTTATGGTTTTGACTTTTGAGAAAAAAAATCACTCGCTTGCAAATTAGATTAAACATATTAAAAACATTTTTTAAAGTGTTATGGCTTATAGAATATAAACTACCTAAAGAAGGAATTTCAATAAAAGATTGGTGGCCCAAATGGTTATCACTTTGTGCTTTTACACCATTGGTCACGTGTTCGAAACATTTGCGACCAATACTATTGGTTTTAATCAAGCTCATGTGTAATATAAGCTCGTTCGACTCGAAAGCTCGAGCTCGTTCGGATCGTTTGGCTCGTTCGGCTCGACTACTAAACGAGCTCTCGAACGATCCGAGTCAAGTATTATATTTTTTGGTTCGGCTCGTTAAACTTATCGAGTAATCTTCTTTGCTCGAACTCGAATACTTAAAGCTCGAACTCGACTTAGACGATCTCGATCTCGAGTAGTTCGTTAACTGCTCGACTCGAAAACACCCCTAACTTGAACTACAGAAGCTCCTATTGCGTAGCTTCTATCCAGCTTGGATCTTTTAATGCTTGAATTACCTTCTTGGGCTCTTCTTATGATAAGAAACATGCAAACAGGCAATTTTGAAAGTCTTTATGATTGGTCCTCTGCTGCACTGAACTAAACATAGCTTGTTCAGTCACACTTTTTGTCATCCTTCTGGTTTGAGGTGCTGAATATATGTCTCCAATAGATGATCCTTGTGAATTCTGGTAGTTGGAATAGGACTGAAAGGGATATGTGTATCCAAACTGTTTATGTCAGCCTCTGCACCAACATCTTCATCCTCATAAACAATATCTTTCAATTCAGGCATATTTGGATCATTTGGAAGTTCAATGCTTGTTTTTGGATCAACAACATTAACTTCTGAGCCAGCAACATTAACAGTTGAACTAACAGCATTAACATTGTTAGTGTTGTTTCCATCACTAGCAGTATTAATATTGTTAGTGCTGTTAATATTGTCATCCTTCTCTTGATTAATTCTTGGCTCCTCTGTACTTGGAACCTCACTATCTTTCCCTTCAGTTGGATTTCCACTTTTATTCCCTGGATCTTCAGCATCCTTCTTTTCCTCCTCCCTTGATGGTTTGAATCCAGCATCAGGAGAATCCTTTGAACTAGAAGAGAATGGTGGATCTTGAATGGATAATGGTAGCAGTATGTAATCTTTGCCAGGTATTGTCTCCATTCTAGCTTTACCTGCATTATCACATGCTTTTGTACCTGTACTACCATTAGATTGATTCCCTGCAACAACTGGCTTATAGTTCATAGATTTTGTTAGTGCATCTATATCAAAAAGCCAATTTGGTCCACTTCCTGCAATATTAGGTGTATTCTCACTAAATTGAACATGCAGGTTCTCTTCTACTATCCTAGTTCTACTGTTGAATACTCTGAATGCTTTGCTATTGGTAGAGTATCCTACAAAGAAAGAATATAAGTAATCTTTAACAACAAGAACTAGAAAGAGAAAGTAGGAAGGAATGAAGTATTTCTAGTGAGAGAAAGTAAAAAAAAGGAAATGCATTAACTATGTGAAAAATACAACCAACCAACCAACTCTCCAAGGCATGGAGAGGTGTTTATATTCTTATAATGGATCGTAGGCTTGGGCATTCTTGGGTTTATCTATGGGCTTTTAGCTAACTAACTATGTAAGTTTCTAAAAAATTACTTAACAAGCTAACGACTGTTATCTATGGAAGTGACCGACACTTTCGTGTTCCTAACAATCTCCCCCTAAGGGAGGTCACTCCATTTTACAAAATTTAAACCTAGCATACTATGATTTATCTTTAATCTTGAGCTCGTTTAACTTCAATCATTAACTTGTGATTTGATGTAGTGATCATTGACTTTAGGTTTGAGCTTGTTTCCTTATCTTGACTTGAATGTAATCTTGAATACCTTGAGATCATCAACAAAGTATAATCTCGTTTCGACATCTTGTAAACATTGCCATCTTGTGAACTTGTGACTTCTGGACCGACATGCTCATACCTTTCTTGATTTGTTTACTTAAAAAGCTTTAATGTTGCATCTTTCTTAAAATTCTTTAACTTTAACACTCCGTCACTTCGAGAAAGACGTTCGGTATTAGAGTGATGGAAAGTTCTTAGAAATTCTTTGACTTTAATACTTTGTCACTTCAAGAAAGACGTACGGTATTAGAGTAGCGGAAGTCTTGAAACATGTACTTGAGCTTTCATGATGTCTTTATGGTTGTCGGTCGGGTATGAGCATGTGGTTATGAATCTTGTGAGTCGGCTGGAATCATGAACCTTCACCTCCATCTTTAAGTCTCCTGCATTAAAACAATTAGCAATAAAACGGGGAGACGAATATGGCTTTGTCATTTACCCGTGTTTGGTTGGAGTAACCTTTGAATCCGTGAGGATTGACCTGTGATCAGGTAGATTCAATTTAAGAACAATCTCCTTGATATGATTTCCAGCTAAAGTATTGAGTCTTTCTAATACATGTTTATTAGATTCATCAAACTCAGCATGTTCTCATTACGAAATGTCTCAAACCAGACAGCACGATAAGAGTGAACTAGCGAGTTACTATCTCACTGATTGAAATATAAAAATCAATTTGAAAATCAATTGACGTGTCATTGTTAAGTGGTTCTGTGACACACCATAGTGTTATACAATCAAAAATTAGTCACTCAATCGTATTTCATAACCTGGAACAAGTTTGATTCTTATAGAATCGCACCATCGTTTCTTTCTAGTTGTCACAAGTTTGATTCGTATAGAATCACACAAGTCACCTACCATGAGCTTGTTTGATGTTGGCTCAAGCAGGATTTCCATCTTCATTGTGAATACTTGAGTATCACTCGGATGTTCTGGCAAAATCACAAGGATAATGCGTAGGACTCTTTATATATTTCTTGTTATTCACATTGTGTGAGATAGCAAGCATAATTTTGACAAGTGTCCTAATGAGATTTATGGATGATCTCTTTTGGCTCTAGACTCAATAGTGCACTTTGTTTTTAGTGATCGGAGGCTGGAGCAGACTGCCACCTTTTCAATATCAACTAACTCGGAGTGAGAAAGTTGATAGAAATGCGTGTAATCTCTGTGAGAAATGAAACAAGAGTCTTTTGAGAGACCTTGAGTGGCTAGGGAGGGTTGTGCATAGCGTCACTGGGTCCATGACTGTCTTTAATGTCAGACAACAACTTAGTGTTTCCGACAGTTTATGTATTGACCCGGTTTCTGCCTAAGTGTATGAAGGGCTTCTTTCTTTACACCCTTTATCCTTACATTTCTTTTTCATTCTTCAACCCCTTCAATGCTTACCGAGACTTCATAACTAACACCTTGTTGGGTTTGTTCCAGTGTTAGCTCCATCTCAGTCGGCATTATTCCTGATTCTCACTTTTTCTCCTTTTGTATCATACCTAAGGACTTCTACACTAACTAGTGGATATCCTTGGGTAGATCCCTCCGGTTCTGGCTGGATCATGGGATTTGAATACCTATGCCTAACCACCTTATAACTCCATATTTTTAAGTACATGGTCGGTCTTTTGGATATTCCATCACAATCGAAACCAAAATCATTAAAAAATTCAATCAAAGTGTTTGATATAAATATCAAAAGATTTACACTTTGAAAGTTTTTATCACCACTAAGAGGCCCCCCTAACATGTGCACCGTAATTGTAGTACATGCTAAGTGTAGAGTGCATTGAGTCCATTTTATATGATCACATTTAAATACAAATTAGATTTAGTTTAATCACATTTTCTCCCCTTATCCAAAATGGTAATCCCTTGATATTTTGGATATCAATTGATTAAACTTTTAGGGAAAAAATGTTACACATTAACTAAAAGGAACATTTTAATGCTCCCCCTCAATATTTGAGGGTATATTAGGCAGTGCTGAGTATAATAATTTGAAATTTTTTGAATTTACTAAGAAATTCTTGAAAATTTTATAATCGAGCACTCCTTAATATCACCATAATGTCTACACTATATATATACAAATTTTATAATTTATTAATTACGTACAAGGATTGACCTGTTATGATGAGGACATCATATGATAAATCATATGGTCCTTTGTAGCAGCCAAAAGTCTCCCTCGTACGGTCTCCCACAACATCTTTCTCCAAGCTCTGCATAATTCTCTTGGTTTTTAGCTGTTTATCAATTGCCTGGATCATAGCTCCTGCTTTATCTTTATCACTTTGTCTCCAGATAGTCTAAGGCGGATACTTCATCCGAATTCCCTTTAGACGATCATCAAGAGCAGTTCGAACATCATTGAGTGTACCGTCACTGAACTTGTGTAGTTCATCAATACGCATCAATATGTTCTTCTTGTCTTTGTTTTGGTAAATGAAACCTCTGGGATTGGAGTATGTTGTATAAGCTTCCTTTTGTTTAAGATCTAATTTGTACGTATCCGGCTTTATGAGGTTGAGCGTCTTTTGGTAACTCTCGACACCTAATTGAAGATCTTCCACATGCCTTTGGATGACAACACTTTTTGTAAACATTCACAAGGAGACATTAAAAGCTAGGCATTCTTCAACAGTGTGATTTGTCATTTTGCCTTGAACAAGAAGAAGCATCATGTCTTCGATGTCTTGGATGCGAAGCCTGTAGTAATCGCCTTCTTTGAATTTATAAAGCTTGTCATCATCTCTATTTGAAGCTTTGTGACAACAATGATTCTGCGTTTGGAGTAGACATCTCAAGCAGATTTCCTGTTAGCAGTAAATCCATAGAATTGTTGTCTTTTTCGCCCCAATGTGAGATTCCCCAGAGTGCATGTTTGTCGTAGCTAACCGGCACTTGACTCCACATTGTGTTAGGGACCAGATCTTCAATCCATTTGATATTCTCATAATCTGCGGCCTTTGTCTTCGTCGCTAAAGTTGTATATGTTCGGCTTGAGATACCACCATTTAGATAGGGTAGGTCGTTGGTAATGAAGTGATCAAAAGGTATGACACGACGACCTCGAGAATTAGGTATAAATGGTAGTGGCTTTCGCATATCATGAGGATATTATTGACCTTCAAGGTTGTTCCAGTCTAATTGATCAGTGGTTACCTTGTAGACTTCTTCAAAGAAATATTGAAGTTCTACCAGACACTTGCATGATCCTTTTATCAGCTCGAATGTTAGACCGGCTAATAATTCTGGAGTTAGAGTATCAACTTTAAGTCGGTTCATCACGAATGCTGAGAAGTCAAGAGGAGTGTCCATCAGCTCATTAAACGACTCATGCGGATCTTCCATCTAGGCCAAAGAGCTTAGCTAAGGTTGAACAGGTCCATGAGCATCAGGCAAAGTCTTGTTCCAATCACAATCGAGAGTAGGAGGTTTTGCTGGTTTTTGAAACCAATCAGGAAGCTGAGAGGTCTCTTCATCAGGTTAATCTTCAGTAACTCCTGTTTCAAACTCCAGATGTGTAGGTTCTTCCAAATCTTTAGCAGTGTGCATTGGCTCCTCTGCTTGAGCAGACTCGCCAGCAGACTTGTGATGAGATTTGGACCCTTCAGTAGACTTGCCAGTTGTCTTGGAGATCTTTTCCTTTGGTGCACTGGTTGACTCTGGTTCTTTTCCCGCTCTTCTTCTTTTGGACCCCCGGTTTGATCCAGCGAAGGGTTCTTCATCTTTATCCTTGTCATCTCAACGTCTTTTAAACAAAACATTACCGCCATAAGTGTCAAGTATGAGCTTGTCACTTTCGTAAGCGTTAACCAATGCTTTGTAAAGATTCTTTTGTTCATCAGATCGGTAGATTGACTTATTGCTTTCCATCTTGTCTATGAGAATCTTCTTCAGCTTTAATTTAGATAGGTTGGCGGCTACAGCATGAGATGTCTTAGATTCATTAGATGACTATAGGATATTGGAAATCATAACACAATCGAATGACTAGTGGATTAGCCAAGTTCTAGAGAGAGAAATTGAGAGAGAACTTTCTAGTAAGAGAAAATGAACTTGTATTATCTAAATGACTAACCCACCTCTTCCATGGTATGGAAGAGGCTTATATAGTAACAAAAAAAACCGGCCATAAGGCCTTAGTAGTGGGCTTATACGTTGGGTTTAATACCCGACCCATTACCGAATGTTATACAATAACTACTTAACTACGAGCAACAATAAACGGTAAAATACACGTGGTGATTGAGTCTTTTTATAATATCTAACAATCTGCCTCTAAGGGAGATCACCCCAGAAAATACTAAATTAAGCTCTGTAATGTTGATCTTGTGTTCAACTCGTAGTCTTTGATTCTTCATGCATCAAAGTTGCGGAAGCTGTGTTGTAGGTCTTTCAGCTATCATGATGTCTTTGATTAGGAATATTAAGTGTGAGCATGGGGTTGTGAATTGACATGTCTCTTACCATCAGCTGCTACCGTCAGGGATTCCTATAAGTATATGTTAGTAATAAACAAACAAAAGTGTCTTTGTTCACTTTCGTTGAATAAGGTTGCAAGAACCACGGTTACCCGTTAATCAGTATAAATACTGCCTGTGATCAAGTAGAATTCCAAAGAATCTCCTTGATGGGGTTTCGCAGCTATGCTAGCCATTCTTAAACCAGAGCGTCTCAAAGTAAACAAAGCACGGAGTGAGTGAACTAGTGAATTAAAATCTACTGATTAATGAAAAATTGATTTGAAAGTCAATCGCGTGTCACTCAGAAAAGAGTTTTTGTGACACATCGACGATTTTATATCATAAAATCAAATTTCATCAGAAACACATTTGTTTTGAAAGATATACACAGTCAATGTGCTCGAAAATCAGTTGTTGAGCACATCGAAAGGTTTTTCAAAAACTATTCGTCAATTCACTGCCTAGAACAAGTTTGATTCATAAAGAATCGCACCATCGTTGCTTTCCATTTGTCACAAGTTTGATCCATAGTGGATCTCACATGTCACCTACCAAGAGCTTGTTTGATGTTGGCTCTAGAAGGATTTCCATCTTCATTGTGAGTACTTTCGTATCACTCGGATATTATAGCAATACCTCGAGGGTAATACGTAGGACTCTTAGAATCTTTACATGTTGTCACAGTGTGTGATAAACAAGCATAGTTTGTATTAGTGTCCTAATGAGATTTATGGATGATCTCATTGCTCTAGACTCAATCGTGCACATTTGGTTTTTAGTAGTCGAAGGCTAGAGAAGAGTGCCACCTTTTCAATATCGTCTAACTCGGAGTGAGAGAGAGGATAGACATGCGTTGATCTCTGTGAGAAATGAAACAAGAATCCTTTGAGGGATCTTAAGTGGCTAGGAAGGGTTGTGCAGCGTATTACTGGGTCCATGATACTTGTCTTCAATGTCAGCAATCAACCATGTGATTCTGACAGCATATGTAGTGACCCGGTTTCTGCCTAATGTCAGAGGAGGGCTGTTTTCTTTTTACCATTTATCTTAACATTTCTTTTTCATTCTTCAAACCCCTTCAGTGCTTACGAGACTTCATTACTAGTACCTTGTTGGGTGTGTTCCAGTACTAGCTCCATCTCAGTCCGTTTACTATTCCCTTATTCTCACATTACTCCTTTTGTAATCATACCTAAGGACTTCTACACTAACTAGTAGATTATCCCTAGGTAGATCCCTCTGGCTCTGGCAGGATCATGGGAACATGTTTATTTAATTATTTTTTTTTATACCTAACCTTACCATCCTTATTACTCCGATAAATTAAAGTACGGTTCGGTCTTTTGGTTACAGTTCACTTCGTATAAAAACTAATTGAAACGTCAATCATGGTACTTGTGATATAGATTTCAAAGCCATTGTACCTTGAATGTTTTGATTATTTAAAAACGCTCCCCTCACAAGTGGCATCGGTAACCGAAATATTTGCATAAGGAGGGAGGTTAGTATTGCTTGGTCTTACTAATCATATTTTTATCAGATTTAATATTTAAATCACATTCTCTCCATTGATCAAAATTCAAAACCTTAAGATTTAGGATCTCATTGATTTAATATGTTAGAACAATTTGGATAGAAAATGTGGTATATTAAATACAAGCCGATATTGGAACCGATATATTCTCCCCCTCAATTAGTGAGGGAATCTGTTAGTGTCAGGTATGATAGGTTGGAAAGATTTTGAATTTAATGAAAAATTCATAAAAATTCATACCCTGACACATAACTTACTATTGCTACACTACTATATAATGTATAAAGTTAATAATATATTACACATCATATTGACCTTTAAAATAGAATGGCGATATCATTTTGTTCTCTGAAGAAATATGTAGTCAATATCACGAACACGTCCACCAACAAAGCATTCCAGATTCCGGTAGATCCTTCTCGTCTTCAGTAGCCTTTCAATTGCCGCTATGAACTCTTTGCTCCTTGTCACGTCCTTTTCAGTCCAGAATCGCGTATTCATACCCGAATTGAGCCGCTTGTCCTTGAATTCATTGACTTTGTAATCTAGTGCTTCCATAATATGTGTCAACGTCCAATCACTGAACTTGTATATCTCATTAAACCTTATGACCTTTCGGTCATTGTTGTCTAAAGGGAACACTACTGCTCGAGGAGACTCAATGATGGTATAATCATGCTTAAACTTGTAGCTGTTGCATCCCATCCTGGTTTAGTATGGTTCATACGTGTTTGGTAGCTTTCATGCTGAGTTGAAAGTCTTTAACCCCACTGTCGATTCACCAGTTTTGGGTCCATTGCTTGACTAGCGTAGATTGCATCCGTTTGTCTAAACCAGAAGATGATCGGAGATGGATCCCTGCAGAAGAAGCAGATTAAGGTCTTTAAAGTCACTAGGATACAGGTTCTTGAAATCTTTTTCCGCAATCGTGTGTTCTTGGAAGTCAGCTCTTCGGAGGACAATTTTGCTCAAGTAGTATACCGTATCTTGACGTATGTTTTTTTATATTTACTTTGATTTGGACGACCACTGAGAATCGCATATGTGTTCTGACATCTTTTCGACGCGACGGAGAATCATGTCGTCAATATAGAAACTTCTGTGATTAAACTACCAGTGAGTGGATGCATATTTTCCACTTATGCTTAGGTGCAAACATCATCAATCCACATTTGTTCGGTATAGCAGTTCAGCCAACGTCAGGATTAACTAGCAGCCTTCATCTTGGAAATTGATAGTGCAGGATTGCTTCCTTGCTTCCATATCATAAATTACTCCAAGTCATATTGAAAAAAAATGTGGTTAAATAGTGACATGACCTGAAGGACCACCAAGAGGTAGTGGTTGGTTGACATCGCATATGAATTGATCTCCTTTGAGTTCGTCCACCCCTCCCCCCCCCCCCCCCCCCCCCCCCCCCCCCCCCCCCACCCCCCCCCCCCCCAAGTCAATTGATATGTGAACTCTTTAGGATCTCCTTCTGGATTCGTCCAGTCAACTTGAGCTATGAGCATCTTGTGACACTCCTCCATCTGGAACTGAAGGTGAATGACGTCTAGGTATAATCCTTTAACAACTTCATAAGCCTGCCCTTCAAAATCTGCTTGTGTAAGCTTGGTCTTGTTCACTTGTCGGTAGTACCATTTCATGAAACTCTCCATGTCTCCAGTCTTTGCAAGTAATGAGTTCTCAGCTGGGGTTTTATAAGTTGAAACCAACACAGACGCCCAGTTGTTCTCAATATCTGATACATTAGAAGAAGGAATGGTCCAAGCAGGTTCAGGAGTCGCTGGTCTTTCCTCTTCAGGTAGTGGTTTCCACCAGTCTTGTCTTGAGTCAGCTTTTGGTAGGTGATCATTCCCGGAGTCTTCATCATCAGACAAATATACCTGCTCGTCGGGGATGGAATCATCTTGCATTAGAGAGTTAGTAGGAGATAACTCTTGATTTGCCGTAAAACCAGTTGACTCGAATCTAGTGTCAGATGTAGTCCAAGCCATGGATTGATGTGTGGAGGCCGCATGCTTAGACGAGCTTGGAGCCTTACTGCCTTATTGTTGAGCAGATCCTGATGTACCAGTAGATGGAGGAGGAGGTGGTGGTAGCAAGTGAGAGGATCCCGATGCACCTGAAATACCTAGAGCACCAGATGCATCTGCTGGAGGCGGTAGAGGTGGTGGCGGAGAAGATGGAGACCCAGAAGGAGTTCTTGGAGCTGCACGCTTCTTTCTTTTCTTTTTACGAGCTTCCTCCTGATCAGCTAGATGTTGATTTGAATAATCTAGTTCCAATGACTTTTACAGAACCTCATACAAGTCATTGTGAGCCTCATGAGCCTTGTAGGAGTTGTCTTCAAACATCTGTTGTTGAATTATTTCCTTCATATCAACTGTGGGCGGATCCCTAAAGCGAGCTTGAAGTGGAGCTTGCATTGCCCAGTCTACTGCATCAGTGACTATCTCATTAACTGCTTGGCTCACCTTGTGGGGAATGTTGAGATTCTCCAGGGCTAAGTTGTTTTGTAACAGATCCGCCATATGTTGTTCCAGCTCACCTATGCGACTTACTAGGATCGGATCTGCGGTGTTTTGTCTTGGTTGAGGAGGTGGTGGAAGAGATATTGTTGTTGTGATTATTGAGGTTGTTGTTGTTGATGTTGGTAGTGGAGAGATGGATTGCATTGTCGTGAGATCAATAATCGGAGTGGTCATTAGGGGAACCGAGGAAGTGTCTTGATGAATGGGGACTGAAACCATTGACTGAACCTCTATTTCAGCATTCATTTTCCCTGATTCTTCTTCGTGTGGTTTCTCTACGAAAAAACTGATCAGTGAAGCTGAGATCTTTTTCAAGGTTTTTGCAGAGAAGATAGGGTTCCCGTGGAGCTTGTAGGTTCTTCTAGAATCACCTGATCTTCAGTTGGCAGTTTAAGGTTCTCTTGAACATTTAGGTAAGAAGTTGTGGTAAACTCCTCATCCATTTACTCTGGTTTTTGCTGAGATGAAGCATCAGTGGCCTTTAAGTCCATGTGTTTACGGTTTGGTCCAGCATGAACCCCATGACTTGGTTGAGGTTGAGACTCTGCAGCATCACCAGGGTTTGATCCAGCTTGGCCTTCATCTTGTATACCAGGGTTTGGTCTAGCCTGGTCTTTATCTTGTATACCAGGGTTTGGTCCAGCCTAGCCTTTATCTTGATCTCCAGCATTGATCACAAGCCCTTCCTCATTTGATTCCGTTTCACTGTTAGTCAGAGGTAGCTCATCATCCAAAGAAGGTGAGTTAGCATGTCCAGTGGGTTTAGTGTGCATGGGAGGGCGCCTTTGAAAGATAAATTGATCTACAGGGCTCTTCTTCATTAGAGTCTAAAGGGTGAGTAGATCGTGAGCAGCTTGTTCATCAATGACTTTCTCTTTCTCTTTCCTCTTTCCTTGTACCTTTGGAAGCAGTTGATATTTCCCATAGTCAGGCTCCCTCAATACCACCAGACGAGCTGGTCCTTAGGTTCGTTCTGCTTGTTCCTTTAGACTTAGTTCCAGGGCCCGTTGAAGATCTGCTTCTTCATCAGTATGGGCAGGTTCCTCAATAGGAATACCTTCATCACTGGGCTCATCAACCAACTTAAGTGGACTTTTCGGCTTACATCTTTTTCCCACTAGTCCACCCTTTGATCTTTTTGCTGGTGAGGGTTCATCAGGTGTTTCCTTAACCAGTTTTCATTTCTTCTTTGAGACCGCTTTTAATGGTTGAGTAGGTGCTGGTTTGGGTTTAGGTGGTTGAGTAGCAATGGGGTTTGGTGCCTTGTCACCAGCAGGTTTAGTAACCTTATCTGCCTTGGGTTTAGTGACCTTGGTAGCATCAGAAGACTCTGTTGCTCCTCCTTCCTTAGCCTTGCCACGTTCTGCATCTAGAAATTGTTAATACTTGACAACATGCTCTTGGTAGTTTCCGTAGTAGGGTGCTCCTTTAATTTCATTAGTGAGTAGAGCATCAGGTATTGGCATGCCAAATATTTCTCTACCATCCTTTCTAACAAACCTGAGAGTGTTCAGAATGCTTTCCTCATGTGAGTAGTGAAGATGCAAACCAGTCCTTGGGTAAATGTTATGCTTGGTTCTCAGATGATGGATGATCAGTTTGGTGAACCTGACACTTGGAATGAGCAGATGAGCGGTCTTTTTCTTTCCATGTGCAGCCGTAGCTAAATTCTTCCTATCAGTGAGAAACGTTTGTATGGATTGAACAAACTCTTACCAAATCCTTTCAGCATAATCGATGTTGGAGCGATGAATGATACCCTAAAGTATCTGAAGCACTGGATGTCTTGGTCTGTCATATCCAGCAGTTTTGCTTGTAAGGCACATGTTGATCATAGACAAGATGGCTCTCCATGGTTGATAGAGAGCATTGACAAACATTGCTGACACGTTCCTGAGTGTATTGGGGTAACCCAAAGTGTTAAAATACTCGATGACAGTATCACTCGAAGGTGGAGCCACGAAAGGATTGTCATTATTTGTTGGAGTGATAGCCAGAGCATCTCTAAGAATATCTTTATGAAGGTTGAACCATTGCTCATCCAACTGACAGCTATACAACCCAGTGGATGAGTTATAACACATAGTGTCCCAAAACTGCTGAATGTAAATTGCCGGAATCATAAAGGATGCTGTGAAAGCCCTAAAGAAGTTAGTGTTCTTCAGTAAGGCCATAGCAATCGGGAAGATATGATTCCTTTGAGGCTTGTGTACATCGAGTACACATTTGCTCTTGTCGATGGGCACCCACTTGCTTAACGGCAATATCTAATCATCTGTCCTGGTTGGTGGTGCGATAGTAGGAGCTTGTTCAGCAGGAACATCATTCGCAGGAATGTTCATGTCAGCCATAGTATCTGCACAAGTAGATCCAACAGCAGGACATACGTATAGATATATGATGTTAGTTGGGAGCGATTGCTCAGAGGGAAGTCAACCTTGGAATGATTCAATTAATGATATTTAACAAAAATGCATAACTCGTTGCAGACAACTCGCTAGAGCATACTAATAGAAACACTTAACTCGCTACCAAATTGAAAAAATTTGAAGTAGAGGGTTAAATATTTTAATTAAGAAAATCTTCACTAACTCACTAGGGGGTAGCGAGTTGCCTGCACATAATTAAATAAGATAGGATATTCAACTCGCTAGTGATAACTCGCTAGTGACAACTCGCTATGAATATTCTTATTAAAATACTAACTCACTATTAAATTTGGAAAATTTGAAATAGCAAGTTGAATATTTTAATAAAAATATAAATCTTCTTCAACTCGCTACAGGTTAGCAAGTTGCCTGTTCATGACAATAAGATATTCATAACTCTCTAACATGCATTGCAACTCGCTACTAAGCATCAACGATAGCTCGCTATCAAGAAAAAATCACTCAACTCGTTGCTTAGAATTATTTCAACTCACTACATAGCACCAAAGCAATTAACTAAGTCTTAAAATCACAAGAACTAGCAAATAGGTTCAAGATGGCATAAGTTTAACACTTAACCACATTAGTAAACATTTTGCAACATAAAGAAACATCAAACAACAACAATTAATGGTCTTTGACTAGTAAAAGTCAATATACCACAAAAATCATAACGATCACAAAATAACGATAGGGGAATCAGTTTGATCATTAACGAGGCATCATTCATGCATTCTAAGCCTATCACAGCAATCAGAACATCATTCCAACCACCAATAAAGACTTAGATGATAAAACAAGTCGAGCACGTTGATTAATGAAGATTTATTGAGATATAGGCTGCCATGTTTTATATTTAAGATAACTACTAGATAGAGATCATAATACAATAGGTACCTTAGCAAGATAAATCACAGAAATCAAGAATCAAAGCAAGTCTCAAAGTAGCGAGTTACGTGTTTGGTTTTTGTGAGAAACGGTTTGACTGGATTTTGAATGTTTGACCAATAGTAACTCGCTGGCACCTTTTATACTTTTAGAGGTTTCATTATTTGGCAGTTTTGGCCCTTTAACTTCCTAAATCCATTTCTTTTTTACTAGGGATCTTATTAAGCTTTATTTGAGTTTCAGAAAAGGCACAAATGGTCCTTATTGTTTCATAAGCCTAGGAAGCATTTAGCATATTGCACATACGTCCCTATAATCACAAGTAATTGACAATAATGGCATTTTAAGGGAAAATAAATTTAACTCCCCTTCAATTTGTGAACCCGATCAATACAAAAACCATTTACCAATTAAATATTTGATGAATTAAAATGCCCGTTAGATGTCATAAATTTGAAAAACA